>JAIVFJ010000276.1:0-79946 GCA_025765615.1 Zopfochytrium polystomum | reverse complement strand
GGTCGCGACGAGGGATTCGAGTGCGAAGGAGTGGTTTGGGTGGAGGTTTGCGGCGCGCGGGCGGCGGGCGCGGGAGAGGGCGGTTGCTGCGGGGAAGTAGGTGAGGGCGAGGGCGGCGACGACGGGGATCGTGCGGCGGTACTTGACGGCGAGGGAGGCGGCGATGGCGGTGGCGGCGGCGGCGGCGAGGAGGGTGATGCGGACGGGTGCTGCTGATGGTGCTGTTACTGCCGCCGCCGCCGACGACGACGAGGGGGAGCAGGGTGCGGAGGGAGGCTAGCCAGGACGATGATGACGAAGTGGAGGGCGACGTCGATGATGCCATCGTGAAATGGTGCGCGAAGCGAGGCTGCTGTTGGGTGGTTTTGTAAATATTAATAGTAGCGGATGTCTCGGTCTGTCGCTGGCTCATTGTCGATTCATTCCGTCTCTCCCTCTGTCTCTCACTCTGTCTCTCTCTCTCTCTCTGTCTCTCCCTCTCTCTCTCTCCCTCTGTCTCTCACTCTCCTGTCTGTCTCTGTCCAACGGGGCACCCATCACATGGCCCTTTGCATCTCGTTCGTTCGTTCTGGGACCACATCACATGGAGTGACGTGCCTTCTCCTCATCCGCCTTCATGCGGAACGCTGTGGTCCGTAACCACCGAGACTCTGTGACCCTTACTAAATATACTCCGCATGGGGTGGGTACTTTGTTGGAACTGGGATCATGTAGGAATTTGGGCAGACAGAATTTTGGGCGGATTTGTCTCGCTTGGTTCCCAGCATCCTCCTCAAAATTTGGGGCAGTGTCTTTCCTCCTGGCCAAAAGGAAGCGTTTCGCCAAACAACCTCGTCATCAAACAAAGCTCTTTTTCGCTCCAACTTCCAGCGTATCATAGAACCAATTGTCGTGAGGTGAGCCCAGGAGTAACGCAAGAAACACTTACACAGGACACGTACATACAATGGGGGGGAAAGACGACGGAAAACTAAACTCTTCGAGCCGCTAATGGTTTGGCGGGAAACGAAAAACAAAAACCGAAAAGAAAAGAATGGGAATGGGGGAAAAAAGAAGATGGGAGGGAACAACGGTCAAAGCGGAGAGACAAGCAAAAGGGGGGGGATATACACTGTGAAAAGGCTGTGACGGTTTTTTCAGCCCCATCCGCTTGCAGAAATTACTTCTTGCGGGATGTGTTGCTTTTTGCTTGTGTGAACGCGAGAGGGGGAAAAAATAAAAAGAAAGGGAGAAGGTTTGAAAAACTGAACCCGAAAAGTCGGGGAAGGTTCCACTCACCAATTTCCCTTTCGCCACACCGTTATTCAACTGCGTTTTTAACGATGACTGATGATAGCGTGGTCGAAGTAGGCGGGGGGGGGGGGGGGGGGGGGGGGAAGGCGGGTGTATTTGATGGAGGGGCAGATGTATTCAGCTGAAGAAGCTAAAAGGGAGAGACGGGCGGAAATACAAAAAAAATGAAAGACGCAGCCCACTCAACTGAACCCGGTGGTGACGGTGCGGCACGTTCTTGACCGAGTTGGCCGATTTTTCGACTCCGCTCTGCGGCTTTTCGACGGCGCTCTGGACGCCTTTCGTGACGGGTTTGACGGCGTCTGGTTGGGCGGTCAGTAAAAAAGTTGACACACAAAATCGGAGTGATAGAGAAAAGGTGGGGGGGTGGAATAGTCGGAAGCGTCCCGACACGCACCTTTTCCATTCTTGGCGCCGTTGTCTACTACGTTTTTGACAATATCTGATCGAAGGAAAGGGGGAAGGTTTTGTTCAGGGCATTAGCTTTCTCAGGGAAGAAGAAGGAGAAGAAGAAGCGACGCGGACGCAAATTGCAAGAAAATGAAGACGGTGCCCCACTCAACTGAACCCCGTGCTGACGGTGCCCGCCGCGTTCTTGACCGAGCTGACCGCACTGTTGACTCCGCTCTGCGCCTTGTCGGCGGCGTTCTGGACGCCTTTCTGGACGGTGTTGATAGCGTCTTGTTGGACGGTTGAGCAAAAGTGAGTGGGCGTCGGAGGTGAAAAGTGAAACAAAACCCCTAGTGGAATAGTCGGCAGCACCTTTTCCTTTCTTGGTACCAGTGTCCACTGCGTTTTTGAGGATGGCTGATGACAGAGTGATCAAAGGAGGGCAGGGCCAAGCGACTTTAGCTTCTCAAGGCAGAAGAAGCGACGCGGACGCAACCAGCAAGAGAAGGGGGCAGAAAAAAAAGGAATAAGACGGCGCCACTCAACGGAACCCGGTGCTGACTATGTGCGCCCCATTCTTGACCGAGTTGACCGCACTGTCGACTCCGCTCTTCGCCTTGTCGACGGCGTTCTGGACGCCTTTCTGGACGGTGTTGATAGTGTCTGGTTGGGCGGTTGAGTAAAAGTGACGTGATAAGTGAAACAAAACCCTTTGTGGGGAATAGTCGGTAGCGTCCCACCCACCTTTTCCTTTCTTGGTACCAGTGTCCACTGCGTTTTTGAGGATGGCTGATGACAGCGTGATCAAAGGAGGGCAGGGCCAAGCGACTTTAGCTTCTCAAGGCAAGAAGCGACGCGGACGCAACCAGCAGGAGAAGGGGGCAAAAAAAAAAAAAAAAAAAGGAATAAGACGGTGCCACTCAACGGAACCCGGTGCTGACGACGTGCGCCCCGTTCTTGACCGAGTTGACCGCACTGTTGACTCCGCCCCGCGCCTTATTGAGGGCGTTCTCGATGCCTGCCGTGGCGGGTCTAAGGACAACGTCTGGTTGGGCGGGGTGGGGGAGGGACACAAAATGGAGTGATTGAGTGGAAAACTGGAGTAAACAAGAAAAAAAACTTCCCCGCGCGGGTGGGTTAAAGCGTCCAGCACCCACCAGTTACTTTCTTGGTACCCTTCTCCGCGGTGTCTGATGACAGCGTGATAAAAGGAGGGGAGCGGGCCGGGGGTATGTGTTTAGGTGCAAGGGGCAAGCGACTTTAGCTTTTGGAAAAGGAAGCGACGCAGACGCAAAAAAAGCAAACGAAGAGAAAGATAGTCCACACTCAACTGAACCCGGTGCTGACGACGTGCGCCCCGTTCTTGACCGCGTCTCCGGCTCCGCTCTGCACTTTTTGGACGGCGCTCTGGACCCCGTTCCGGACGGTGTTGGCTGGTTTGGCCGGGTGAAAGGAGGCGAGATGGAGAGCGACGGGGGTGAATGGGAAGCGGGTGTCGCGATCGAAACGAGGGGGTGTGGTTTTGGTGCAGGGCAAGTGATTTCAGTTTCTCCGGTGGAGAAGAAGCAGAAGCGACGCGGCGCAAAAGCAAAGGGAAGGAAGAAAGAAACAAGACGTCGCACTCACCCCACAAGCTCGCGGTAAAGCCCGGAAAGACCGTGGAGACTACATTTCCGGCTCCGCTCTGCAAGCCATGGACGGCGTTCTGGACGCCGCTTTGGACGTTGTTGGCTGTCCATCTGACTCCGCTCTGCACGGTTGGCCGGCGCTCTGAACGCTGTTCTGGAGCGCGCTCCCGATGTTGCCAGTAACGGCTGGGTTGGGTTGTTGGGTAAAAGGGCGATGGGAGCGAGGAGGGGGGAAATGAGGGGGAGACACAAAGTAGAGTGTCGGTGGCCAGAGAACGAGCCAACAGCGTAAGAGAAGCGAGCTCCAACGACCACCACGCTAAGCTTCAACTCATTCCACAATCACACACAAACACACCACGCACACAAACACGACACGCAGCGTTTAAAAAAACTGAGGGCGGAAAAAGAGTTGCAACTCAACAGCTGAACCCGTTCGAAATATCGTCAAACAACCCCCGTCGTACGAGCCTTACCGACCGCTGCCCCCGTTCGTCACCGTCGCCCACGGCCGCACGCGACGCGCGGAACGCCGCCGCCCTGCGGTGGTGAGGGTTTGCGTCGCTGCTCCGGACGGGATGGGGGAGCGGGGAGGCCGTTGCGCCGAGGATGGGCGTGGTGGCGGGGAAGGTGACGGCGAGGGGCGAGAGCAAGAGGAGGAGGAGGAGAAGAAGGGCGGCGGGGGGCAGGCGGTGCATGGTGTTGGGTTGGAAATTGATGGAGCGGTACAGGTCTGGCGACGTGGTGCTTGACACTGTTGGCTACAGGAGCTGCTTTTTTCCTTTTCTGGTTATTCTTCCACGTTTTTGTAGCACTCTCCTCTCTTTTTTTCTCACTCTTCTTAAATGCCCAAGATTCTCGCCGTGGAGGGCCAGAGTTGGGGGAGGGGGGCACACGTTCTTATTTCGGTAAGTGAGGTGGAGTGACCGCCAGGGCAGCGTGTCTCGGTCTGTCCTGCTGTTCTCCACACACACAATATCTCTCTCTCTCTCTCTGTCTCTCTCTGCCTCTCTCTGTCTCTCTGCCTCTCGCTCTCCGCTTTCTGTCGCTTGTGCCGCCGCACGGCCGGTGGTGGGTGGCAGTGCGGCACACCGCGGCGTTCAGAGAGTGCGATGCGGTTCGAGTTTGGGGCGGCTGCAGAAAAGACACAACAACAGCAACGACATTCAGACACGTTCTGTTCACATACATACACTGCATGTCATCATGGCTGTGCTGGCTCCCAATCCCGTCCTGGAGATAAACTTCCTCACACACAGTCCAGACGCACGGACAGAGAGACGCTTCACAGAAAAAGATCCAGAATGGACCATCGTTCTCTCCCCGGTTCCGGGGGGGCGCGGGAAACCCCCTCCACCCACACTCATTTTTGGGCTACCTCCTTTTCCGTATTCATGCAGAAACTTCGCCCAAAGCGCGCGAACAATCAATCCCACAGAGGAAAGTGAAGGAGTGAAGGTGCGCGTGGGAGGAAGCCAAAAACGAAGAAGAAAAACGGGAAAGCAGCAATTTGTGCGCAATTTTTTTTTTTTTTGAAGGCAAGTGCCTCCCTCTGTCTCCTCCCCCCCCCCCCCCCCCTCTCTCTCTCTCTCTCTCTCTCTCTCTCTCTCTCTCTCTCTCTCTCTATCTCTCTCTCTCGCTCGCTCTATCATGCACGCCTACAGAGCGTGGCAGAGGGAAGAGCGTCGCGTGACAGAGTATTTAAGCGGAAGGCACCAAGCCACGTGCCTCAACGCTCCTCCTTTTTCGTTCTTGAACCAACGCATCACTCTTCCTTTCCTCTTTTCTCTCTCAGAACTGTCGTGTTTTTGTCACCACCGTTTGCCAAACTTTCGGGTTTTTTTTTCCCCCCTTTCCTCCGCTCTCACCAATGGTTTGGATAAACGGCTGTATGGAGCAGAGAGAACAAAGCTTTTTTTTTTTTTTCACTAATGCAGCCCATCTTTGATCTTTCAGCCGTTTTACTCTTTCCACCTGAACCGCAAACTTTCAACAAGGACCCGACGACTTTTTCGTTTGTTAGCTTTTGACGTGCCTTGTAAATGTTCTTCGCTGCTGCTTGGGGCCTTTTTTTTTTTCCTTTTTTTTTTTTTTTTTTCCCCGCCGACGGCGGCGGGGGACGCCTCACTGTCAGCTGCGCGCGAGCGCGGCGGGGGTTCACCTGCCCAAGAGCATCTTGTAAAACTTCATGGAATGGTAGAAGGCAAACAGGTTTGTTGCAGACCACCATTTCCTTCGCACGCGCACAAAGAAACGAAAGAAAAAAAGAGCCAAGGTACAACCACAAGAACCTCCAAACACGCACACACACTCTCACCCACACACACACACACACACACACACAGACACACCGCCCCACGCACTTCAACGGCCCCGAAAGTTGCCCGGCGACAGCGCCGACAGGAACGACCTGCCGGACTTGCCGCTCCCTCCTCCCCCACCAAACGCCGACGGGATCTGCTCGCGGAGCGCCGACCTGTTATTGGGGGTTAGGGTTCATTTTTATTTCGGATGACGCAACAAGCAAACACACACACACACACACACCACACAAACACAACACGACACGCAAAACGCACCTGATCCTCGCCACGACGGCGTCGGGCGACGCGGCGCTCTCGATACGCGGCACGACGCACTCCTTGACGTCGGGCGCGCCGCTGCTGCCTTCCTGGAGGTGCGTCGCGGACGCCATCATCAGGATCGGGACTAGGTCGTCGTTGAAATGCACTGGTGGGTATTGTCGTTGTTGATTGAGGGGTTCGTGCAGCCTCGGTTAGCATTGCGAGTTTGAAGAACGCAAAAAAAGGTGGCCCAAAGGAAAAGACAAGCGAAAAAAAAAGAAAAAAAAAAATTTACACGTACTGTACACCACAGCTCCCGGCGCGTCGCCCTTCTCCGCCTGCGTCCCGGCCCCCGCCGGGCTCCCACTCCCCCCACCGCCAGTGCCACCGCCCGCGCCGCCACCCGCCGTCCCGGCTCCGGCGCCAGGATGCACCTCAAAGTAAAACACGGCCGTCGCAAAGTTCACGTCATCGTACTCGAGCAGCTGCCCCCTAAACGCGTCGACAATGTACGTCACAAGCCGCTTCTTCCTGGCGGCCTTCGCGGCGCGCGAGTCGGCGGCGCGTGCGGCCTCGTCGTGGAGCTCGGCGATGAACTCGGCGACGTGGGTCGACCAGCGGATCGGCGGGGTGCGGATGGGTGGGGGCGGCGACGACGACGAGGAGGACGAGGAAGAGGAAGGGGTGGTGGTAGCGGGTGTGGTGGATGTGGCGGAGGCGGACTCTGCGGCGAGGGCGACGAGGCGCGGGTCGTATGCGACCATGGCGTCGAGGGAGCGCGAGTGCTGCGGGTCGACGCTGTAGACGAGGTGCACGGCGAGGCGGTAGGGCGGGGGCGCCGGCAGCGGGGCGCTGGTGGCTTCTCCGCCGCCGGCGCTTTGGTCCGCGTCGGACGATGGCTGGGGTGCGGGGGGCAGCGGGGAGGTGAGGGCGAGGGCGAAGCGGACGTCGATGGAAAGCGCGACGCCGGTTTCCGGGTGGGTGCGGGCGGAGCATTCGAGGGACTGGGTGTGGGGGGTGAACGGTTTAGTTATGTTGCTCCCGCGCAAAACCCCTTCACTGCACCTCGGCATGGTTATCCATAAGGTACGCCAGGTCGCTCTGGAGCTTGTCTCCGCCCCAACCGAACCGCCTGATCCTGACGACCTCGCCAATGACAAAGGATTTTTGGAGGAACAGAAACACCTTGAGCAAGTTAGTTTCGTCGGCGGGGTCCCAGCGGAGCAGCGGCTCGATCTGGGTCAGGCGGAGGTGGGCGAGGGGCGCGGGGAGGATGAGGTCGGGGGGCAGCCGGAGGTCGGCGAGGTCGTACAGGACTTCGCCTGTTGATTGGGTTTTTTTTGTGAGAACAAGTTGATTTGGATTAGCGGACACTGTAAAATATACCAATGCACGTTGCTCCTCTCGTTACTCACACGTGAACGCATTCGGGGCGGCGGCGACGGCGGCGACGACGGTGAAGCGGGTGCACGAGGCGTTGCCGGGGGCCAGCGGGTAGTTCCAGAGCGCGGACTTTGCCCTGACGACGCGGAAGGGTGGGGGCGGCGTGGGCGCTGCGGCTGCGGGATCATCGGATGTTGCGGGTGCGGATGCGGACGCGGATGCGGCGGGGGCGGCGGGGGAGCGGTAGGCGAGGAGGTGGGCGATCGGCGGGGCGCAGGTCGGGCGGGGCGAAGGCGACGGTGACGAGGGTGGCCGACGGCAGGTGGGGAGGAGGGGGCAGCGGGTGATCGGAGCGCAGGGCGGGGGGCCATTGTGGGTAACTTGGAGACGAGCGTTAGGTGAGATGGTCGGGGGGGTGGGTGGGGTGGAAAGGAAACCCGCCGGGCGAGGCGAGGCTACGGACGGCGACGGACGACGCCAAGACGCGGCTGTGGGGTGGTCGCTGTGGAAAAAATTTGATGGCCTTCACCCCACGAAGCGTGCACAAACAGCAAATACTTATTGGACGAAGTACATTGATGATGAAACCATGGCCCACTCTCATCTCGCATGGTCATATCCTCGCAGCCGCTTCCTCCGCCTCCGCCTCTTCCTGCTCCTCCTCCATTGTAAGCATGCGTTATCATCGTATTCTTATTTGGAATTCTTGCAGTGTCTCTTGGATGGATGGTGAAAGAAGGCCCGGATGTATTGATACCGACAGGATCAATCATCGTCAACGAGGCCCATATTCATACGGCCCTCAACCAGACCACCATTCTCCCGACTTCGCGTTTGGCATTTGCATTTGGCATTTTGCCCGAAGGTGCCACACAGCTGATGGGACGCGATCATCGCATACTCTCCATCGGCCCCCGCCCACGCCACAGTGACTACATCTACCGCAGCGGAAAGCACCGCCAGCACGACGACCTCGCATGAGGCGTCTTCGCACTCCTCAATCAACTCTCCCACTTCCACGGTTCCCATCACTTTCTCCCAATCCACCTCCCCAGACGTGTGATGGCTTCGGTGCCACGCCGTCTCCGTTGCGGGTGGTGAGCGACGGTGGCAGCTGTGCGAACTCCACTTCGTTCAAGGTCCGACTGCGGGACGAGAGCGGAAAGAAGGCAAGCGGCGGCACCGGGGGGGCGCCGCTGGTTGCGATTGGCGCGCGAAGTACGACAGTCGGAAGTGGACGCACTAATTGCCATTGCTGCCGTGAGACTGAGATCGGTTGATGATGGAGTGATTCCAGCAAAAACCTTTCCTTTGTTTTTGAGGACGAACTCGGATATAAAGAGTTATGCTGCACTGGCTATGCATAGCGTGCTGCACAGGATTCGTGCCTGCGCTCCCAAAGGGAAATGCCTTAGCAGGGCACCGCGTTAACCACTCCGCCAACAGAACGATGCTGAACAGAGGAGAGGTTGAGAAGTGACGGATTAATTGTAGTCGCCGTGACTGCGCCTCCTATTTCCAAATGCAGATCCGCGTCCACAAGACCCATCTCCAAGACCAGTACACGAAGGTAGGCACCTGGCACTGCGTCCGCCGTCAGCTTTCCCTTTTCCCCAAAGCGGCCAGCGATTTGATGGTACCGTTGAAAACGCATCGCTCCAACTGATCTGAATTCACCCTGCGTGTGGAGATCCGCAGGCACCAGAATCGCAGCCTGCCACTCGCCATAAAGTCGTTTTCGTTGGGGACAACAATGGTATGAAGATAAGCGCGGTATTGGAATCCCCCACCCTGCGATCCGATGACTCTGACAACAGCTTCGCTTAGTGGGGAAGTCGACTGTCTTCATCGTGTTCACCCGTGGACAATTCCCAGAGGTAAAGCAGGTGCAGAAAAAATAATCTTCGCTCACCATTACTATGCGTCCGCTCTTTCCGGCAGGTTTACGTTCCAACAGGTACGACTGTCCCGCCATGTGCCGTTCAGATATCTCAAACACGATCTGCAGTGATGGAAACCACAGAAGTACCAGTGCACCTGGATGAGCGCACGTCGGTTCTGCTGTCCCTGTGGGATGTCGGGGACGACGATTACTCACGCCAGCGACAGCACTGCTATCCTGACACCGACGTTTTCGTTCTTTGCTTCTCAGTGGGATGTCCGGAGTCTCTGGACAACGTTGAATCGCAGGTAATGAGCAGCAACCAGCCCCACAAGCTTTAATCAACCATATTTGCAACTTTCTCCTAGTGGTTCCCCGAAATCCGGCACTACAACCCACATACGCCGATCCTCCTTGTCGGTTGCCAAAAGGATCTTCGGGACGATCCGGAAACATTGAGGGATCTGGCAAGGTTTGGAGGCCAACCGGTTAGGTATGATGAGGTTCTGTATCCGTGCATCGTTTGTCAATCATTGCGCGTTGAAGGTTTTTTGCGCTAATGAAGGCCCCAACTGTAGGCTTTGTACATGGCGCAACGTATGGGTGCGACTCGATACATAGAGTGCTCCGCAATGCAGAACGTGGGAGTTGCAGATGTCTTCACGGCCATAGGGCGGCAGTGTGTAACCCCGCCTTCTATTCCAAAGGCGAGACGCCGTTGTGTGCTGCTTTGAGAGATGCTGGACCGTCAAGCTGCCGTCGAAAAAAAAAAGCGCCGAGACGGGTTTCGCAAAGCGATGCGAATGGGAGAGTTCCCTTATTTCGGTTCTTTCTTTGCCTTGTCTTTTCGCTATATCCGTCGAGCCACGAGCGTAGTGCGTTTTTTCCCGGCAAAACTAGAAAAGATGAACTCAGTGACCATAATTTCTATACAGCGCATCGAAGGGTTTCGCGTCATCCTGGTTTGCTGCAAAGAGGACATTCGCGATATACCAGGGCAAGGCGACCCCTCGTAGGTTGCCATTTAACAATCTTTTTCGACAATAAGAGATTGTGCTCCTTCTGGGAAACCAACCCAATCCGTGATTCAAGGGGTCGAATTGGCCGCGCGAATTAAAGCATATCGATACGTAGAGTGCAGCGCTGAGGCAGGTGAAGGCGTCAAGGAGCTCCTTTTGAGCACGAAGCACGGCTCTCGCGGATACCAGGATACCAGTGACGCCACTTTCGCCGGCGGAGCGGAAGCGCTCGCGTGACGAGAGGCTCGCGTGACTCACGCCTGCGGCTGTGTTTAGCATTGAAGCGTGGCTTCCCCAACCACCCTCTCATCCACGTCAGCCTCCACCGCCACCCACTCGACTCCCTCTGCTTCAGTTTTACGTCACCAGATCCAATGACCAGTGAGATTACGTTCAAGCTCTCACTGCGGAAAAGCGAGAGGAATGCGAAAGTTGCATTGGGGTCGTGGAGGACGAGTCGATTAGGTTTCCCCTCACACTGGTTTAGAGTGTGCGTTCAGTCGCGAGGTTCCCAAACGCACGTCCTGCACAGGATTCGAACCTGCGCTCCCAAAGGGAAATGCCTTAGCAGGGCACCGCGTTAACCACTCCGCCAACAGGACGACGCTTTAGGCAAAGACATCACAATGTCTAGAATTCAGTTGTGACTGCGCCTCCATGCAGACAGCTGCGCCACGATATCCATCCATCCCACTCTGAAAACAAGTCATGCGAACGTTAGCTCATTCCCTTATCCACGTTCGATGTTCCTATTTTCTCGAAGGCGGACACCGCGTTCACGGCCCGATTCAACCCTGAATATCGGACGAATGACAGTCGCCCGCCTCCTCCCACCGCAAAGTCGTTCTCATTGGTGACAACACTGGTGCGAGCGTTGCCGTTGTGTCAACATATCTTCCGGCATGCACAAGCAGGGACGACAACACTCTTGATCGTGTTCGGTCATGCAATATTCCCAGAAGTACAGGTGGCTGCAAAATCTTCATCACTGGCATGTTTGTTAAGTCCATTGTTCGGGATTGGCAGGCTTACGTGCCGACAGGTGTGCTTTTGTCAGTCATTTCCCGTCAAGCCATTTATTTTCGCTCCCCAATAAACTATATGTAGTATACGAGAACAGTGAAGTTTACGTCTACGTGGATGAGCACACATCGGCCAAGTTGCGCTTCTCAGATGTACACTCCTATATTATCCGCGCCTGCGACGCCTTTACTTTTCCCACACCGAAGTTTTCATTCTCTGCTTTTCTGTGGGAGATCCGCGGACTCTAGCCAGCATTGAATCGGAGGTAAATGATCTGCGGCCAGCTCCACTACATTCGATTGGCAAAAATGGAAACAAAAAAAATTAGTTCCCAGAAATCCGTGGCCAGTGCTCACATTCGCCGATTCTCCTCGTCGGATGCTCAAAGGACCTACGTGATGATCCGGAAACAGTGGCGGATCTGGCGAGGAGCGGGTGGCACCCCGTGACGTACGAGGAGGTCTGCGTTCTGGTGCCATCATCAGACACTGAATGCTTTGGAATATGACAAATTCAAACGTCCAAATTGGGAGGCAATCAGTTGTTTTCATCTGAAAGGCTGGATTGAATCACACCAAACTCAGAGTAGGGTCTGGTGCGTGGCTGCCCATATGATCTGCATTCTTGTGCCATCATCAGACACTGAAACTATGAGTCTTCTAGCTGAAATACTCAAACTTTTGTGTCAAGCTTCTCATCTCTTTTTTTGCAACCTTGAACTGAACGAATTTGCTTCCAGTATATTGCATTTACCTTGGCACTGAACAAAACTTTTTGTGAGGAAAAAACCTATTTGGTTTGGATGTGTGACTTGAACCCAACAATCAATAAGACTCTCCCTTGGGCAGCCCCTGTTTGACTAGTTGCGTCCCTGATGTCTCCTTTCAGGGTGTTGTAAGGTGAGTGCCTCTCCAAAAGACCATGTGTGTGGTGGATAGGAGACCTTTCCTGGCAAAGTCCAGAGTGGGGCCAAGCAGGTGGATTTGAAGTCCTCTTTGGCCAGAGCCCCCAGGCCAAGCAAGTAGAGGAAGCATTCACTCAGGCAAGTGCAGAGTAGGCCAAGCTGTGCGAGCGCCCCCTTCCCAAAGCAAGAGTGTTGGAAGACCAAGTTGGGTTGGGTCTACATGGCAGAGCAGAGTGGGTCAAGCTTTCTTTGTCACTTACAGTAATCTGCCATTGCAACCCTCTTTTGAGCACAACTTCATCATCACTCTCTTCTTCAAGACAAGCATGTCACACCTCCCACATCAAGTTGGTATGTCACAGAAACCATTCTGTCCTGTATGGGTGCTGCAGGGCTTAACCCTGTCATCTTTGTCTATGGCACCCATGATTCATTCATGTGGAGACTTGTCTCCATATCTTTGTCCTTGGCTGTTATGGCACTCATGAGTCAGCAATGACTCATGACAGTTATTGATTGGTATATCTGTGCTTTCAGAGCATACATAGAGAGTAGTACTCAAAACCGATGTCTTGGACTTTGTCAACCCAAAAAGTATCCAACGAGTCATCCACACTCATGCCCCCCTCCACAGCAGATCCTCGTCATGATCTCGCCGATTGCTTCCCCGGCTTCTTCCCGCCGCTGCCGGCAGCGGTGACACCGCCTCGCGTACCCTCCGCTTTCTTCGGCCTCGCCGCGGTGGCCGCGGCAGGCTTCCGTGCGGCGGCTGGCGAGGTCATCCCGGCGGTCTTGGCCTGCGTCGTCGTTCCAGAGGTGCCGACCGCTGGCTTCGTCGTTGCGGTCTTTTTTTTTTTAAAATATTTTCCCCCGTTAGTCGCGAGTGTTTGATGTGAAAAGCAACGCATTTGGCCCCCCTGCCCCTCCTTCGCCCCCGCTTATTTATCCCCCTCGCACCTTTCCCGCGTTGCCGCTGGCCTTCCTCCCGCACGTCGCTGTCGCGGGTGGTGCGCGCCGGAACAGGTGTTGCCCCGCGGCGGCGGCGGCGCTGCGGAAGGCGAACCCGTGCTTTTCGCACGCTTCGCGGATGTAGTATTTGGAGAGCTTGTCGCCGAGCTTGAGCATGTCTTTGTCGATGGTGCCGGGTATTTGCGCTGTTGGGGGGCGATTGGTGGAGAGGAGAGGGGGTAGGGGGAAGGACGGAAGGAGGACAGGCGGTTTTGTGTGAGGCGGTGGGGTGTCAGGGGATCGGGGACTGCGCAAGTGCGGGAGGTCGCCAACGACGTTTCTCCAAAACAATATGAATTCTCCCTCCCTTCCAACCTGAGCCCCAGTCAATCAGCTCCGCCTTTCCAGTTCGATACTATTTCCAAAAAAGAAAGTGGATCATCAGTTCTTCCGCCCACAGGCCCTAACACTGGTCCCCACGCACTCCACCCGACGACGACGACGACTCAACTGGCTTCCCAGGAACCTGCTCCTTTTCCGTGATCCTAATATTTCCAGGATGAATGTCCGCATGAACGTATCCAACCGACTTTTCGTGCAGCTTGGCCTGCTTGTAAATGTTTTCGCTGAGTTTGGGCTTGGCCGCGTTGGCGGACGACTTGTCGCCGGCGGCCTGGAACTTGCGGCGTGCGGCGGGGTCTTTGGCGGCGGAGGCGACGTAGTCGGAGAGACCCTTTTCGCCGACCTTTTTCTGCAGCATGGAGTCTTTCGAGACGGAGATGAGCTGGCCGGCTTTGGTGTTTGTTTTTTTGCGGATGTTGTAATTGATTTTACGGTGGTGAAACACGGCAGCGGACCGGCGAGAACAACACAAGTAAACGTCAAGATCGAAAATACCAGCGCGTGTCGCAGCCACCTCGTGGTCGCCCCACTTCTTCCCGGGCTTGAGCGTCTTGTATACGGCGTCGTACTTTTTCCCATCAAGCGTGGCACTGTACGCATCGCCCGTAGTGTGAACTTCGCTCTTGTACTCGGGACCGATCTAATTATCCCCAGTCTGACGAGTAAGAGTGCGGCGGACGGGAGTATTGAAGGGGGGAGCGCCGGGACCTTTGCGAGGACGCCGCCGACATTCTCGATCCGTTCAGGGGCGCTCGACTGTTTTCTCACGGGTGGGATCGGGGGCCTTGCGGCGGCGAACGGAGCGGCGGCCAAGAGGAGCAGGGCGAGGAGGGCGGTAGCGGCTACAAAGGCGAGCGAGCACGCGACTGCGGATCGGCGGCAGGCAAGGCTGTGACAGGCAGCGCGGCGGCGGCGGAGTGCTGGGAGAGAGGAAGAACGGCTCGCCGGCGGCGGCGGCGGCGGGAACCGTGGTGAGGTGCCAGAGGTCATTTGTCGAGGCCAACAGGCGACTCGTGCCTCTCGGCAGATGGGCGAATTGAATACAACTGTGAACAGTCCAGCAACAAGATGGTCGAGGGTCGAGGGCTGGGTCGAGGGCGGGGAAAAATGTGCTTCGCCCTCTGGAGACTTGCCGGCTCGGTTCGGGCCGCCCCGGAATTGGTTCCTATATTAATTTTGACACCTTTTTTGGGCAAAACGCGGAAGTGCCTGCCTCATTACCTGCGACCAGAGAACAAACAGACAAAGACCCTCCTTCTCCTCCCACCACAAGTCAGGGAGTTGGCTTCTGCTAAATGGGCGACAACCACCGCTACCACGACCCTGTCTGACAAACGATTGTCCGCCACTTCTTCAGACAAAGCCTGACTATTACCCCTGCTCCCCCCTTTTAAATTTAATTTGTTTCCACCTCCTATTTGGTATATCTGGATGACGCCTTCACACTTCGTGAGCTCACAAAGTCAACTTAACGTGTTCCGGACCGAGACCGCGCTTAGTCCTTCGGGCAGTCAAGCGAGCGAACCGGCCATGGGGTGGGAATTCCAACCCGAACACCAAAAGGGAAGGCCAGAAATTGATCGAGTTGGAGCACAGCGAAGGCGCGACCTCCTCTCGTCTGTGTGTTGCTGTAGCCGCGTTGGCGGGCGCACGGACGCGAGGCCGCCGCCTTTGGTGGCTGCGTGAAGATTGTTTGCTTAAAGAAATAAACGCACGGGGACATGGGCCATCCGGATAAACGAATACCACGAAACGGGAGTGCGAATCGTTTCGCGAGCGCGTACTCTGCCACTCCCTCCCAATCCTTGCTATCGATAGCCAATTGGTTATTCCTACGACACCGGCAGGCCGAAGGGTGGTGTGCTCAGAAGAGGACAAATATAGTGAGGAAAGCAAGCAAGCAGTCCCCATCGCTCATCAACGCACGCAATTTCACTTTGTAATCGGCAAATATGCACTGCTCGAGAAAGATTTGCGTGGATTCCACCGCCTCTGACTACGCCGTCCGTGATCCCAGCCTTCTTCTGCGGCTCTTTTATCACCGTCGCGTTTTGGCTTCCACCTCGAGCTCCAAGCCTTGCCTAGCGTTCACGTACCTCAACGTTCGGAGAAGAGCCTGTTACAGAAGTGTAGGTTGAGTCAATGAATGTTAGAATAGCGAGTTATTTCGACCTTTTCCTTTTCTTTCACACCGCCTGTCGAGCCTTGCATTGGTCTTTTGCGAGGGAGGTGGTGAAGAAGAGAGGGTGGGTCTGTGTGTTACCGTGTGTGTGCTACCGAGTGTGCCTGAGAGGATGCCTATTTCGAAATATATTGCGCGTGTGAAAGAAAGCACTCGCTTATCACGATCAACACTCTCGAGATTGGAGTGGTCGCGAAATATCAAAGGAAAGGGATGGCATTTACCGGAAGGTTGATCGCTACTTCTTACAAAAGGAAAAAGGGCTGGAAGATAGGGAGGAGGAGGAATAAAACCGCACCTTGAAAAAAGGACGCCGATGGAACAAAAAGAAAAGGGAGAAATAGTAGAAGAAAAAAAAATGCTTTCCAATGCTTGGCCACTCCCCACACCCCTAACGACGACTGCGGCGAGGAGAGAGAGAGGGAGAGAGAGGGAGAGAGAGAGAGAGAGAGAGAGAGAGAGAGAGAGAGAGAGAGAGAGAGAGAGAGAGAGAGAATTTTGTAAGCTGGCCAGCGGTGAAGTTGGCAGTGGCCAAGGCCAAGCGCCCCCAACCACTCGCAGCACGTCTAATTGCAACCGGGCGCGTGGCCTATTTCTCGTCGGACCAATTGGCCTGTCTTCCTTGCGAAAAGCGATGACTGGCTTCGACTTTTTCAAGCGCGAAAATGCTGCATTCCGAATTTGGTAGTCACGCGTTCAAGTCACTTCGAAGACACGCGCACGGCCACACCTTGTCTTCTCCAAACACAAAAGACATCTCGCGCTGTCTTCCGGCCATCCCTATAAATCCCCCCCCTCCATTCTTCCACAGTTCCCCATACTCCAGTTCTCGAGTTAAGTAACTCTCCTCCTACCCTTCACGCTCACTCTGAACCCGCAAGCCCATCACCTCCAAAACCAATCTACACGAAATGTCACGCCAGCAGCCCCAAGCCCACCGCTTTGCAAGGCTGGCCGGAACCGCGCCATTCCGCCAAGCGGTTCGCATCCGCGCCAGCCCGAGCACGAAGCTTCCGATCCTGCTGCTGCTGTTGCTTGCGCTCTTGCTCTTCTCGTTCACCCGCGCCACGCCACTCACACCACCTGCTCACCACCAGCCGGCCCATAACCAACCGGCCCACCACCCGCCCCATCCGCCTTTTTTGTGGCAGGCGCCGCACTCGCCGGCGCACAGTGACTCGACGATTGGCAGCTACGACAACTCGCGGCGCGGCTCCTTCTCCAGCAGCGAGAGTGGCAGCAGGGGCAGCACTCCCTCAAACTCTCCGCGCCACGGCCATGCAGCAGCTGCAGCGCGCCGTCGTCGTTAGAAAAGCATTTTTTCTTTTCTTTTTGCTTCCTTCTATCTTTCTTGCCCCAACGCAGTCATCGATTATTTTAGCCCTTCAGCGTACTTTTTTCCAAGGTTCGGTTTTATCCCTCCTCCTCCCCATCTGCCCTGGCTGCTTTGGGGAGGCTTGTTTTCTTTCTTCTCCACCATCATGTTTTCTTCATTTTTCTTTCGCAGAGCTGTTTTCCTCGTTGCGAAAGCAGCACCTTTTTTTCTTTCCTTCTCTGCTCACGGCCGGAAGCCAAATCCACAGGATAAACGGCACGATTGTGCAGGGAATAAACCTTTTATTACAACACCGACCACTCCTATTTTGAATCTTCCCAAAGGCTCCATTACTCGGCAGCTGGTTTCCGCACGGCGGCAGACGAGGAGTCCCTGCAGTTCTGACCTAAATTATCCGTCTAGAGGCAGCGGCCGCCGGTTTCGTTTTTTTTTCGGTTAGTTGGAAGCATTTGATGCCAAAGAACGCGACCGGCAGGCGCCGCCGCAGCCGGGCCCTCTTTCCGGCAATCTGCCGCCGAAGACCCACGCCGGAAGGCGCTGCTGCGGGAGGAGAATTCGTGCTTTTCGCACTCTTCGCTAATGTAGTGTTTGGTGAGGTTGTCGCCAAGCTTGGTCGTGGGATCATCACTCGGAATTGGATGGCTACTTCCGAAAAGTGTATGTGGCTCCCATTTTTTTGATCAGTTGCATCTGTTTTGATGACCCAGAGAACCAGAAGAATTTGCCGTAAAGGCGACAGCGCTTAATCGCTGTTCTTGCCGCATTCGACCTTCATGAAACGGACAGAACTCGCCATATTGGCTGATTGATGGATTGGGCTGCCGTGGTGTATCAACGGAGCACCCTTCCTCAACAGCCTCCTCAAAAAGGACAGATCCAACGTGAAGTCAATCGATTCCTCATTATTGATGTGTTTCGATAATCCTCAGAATGGTAAGTAGAGTGCAAAATGAATACTGAAGCGTAAATGCTTTCGCTGATCAATCAAGAGCTCCCCATTGCCGACTGCACGCGGAATCCCATATAAAGGTGGTGGGGGGATTGCTCAGGATGGATTGAACTCCAGTTGTTTTTTAACGGCCTCTAAACCGAGCACGCACGCCCACATAGTCTTAGACTCTGTCAACCCAAAGGGTATTCAACGAGTCATCCACACTCATACCGCCCTCCACAGCAGATCCTCGTCATGATCTCGCCGATTACTTCCCCGGATTCTTCCTACCGCTGCCGGCAGCTCTGACACTGCCTCGCGCTCCCCCCTCCGCTTTCGTCGGCCTCGCCGCGGTGGCCGCGGCTGGCTTCTGCGCGGCGGATGGCGAGGTCGTCCCGGCGGTCTTGGCCTGCGTCATCTTCCCAGAGGCGCCGACCGCTGGTTTCGTCGCTGTGGTCTTTTTTTTTTTTTTTTTTTTAAATATTTCCCCCCGTTAGCCGCGAGTGTTTGATGTGAAAAGAATCGCATTCGGCCCCCCTGCCCCTCCTTCGCCCCCGCTTATTTAGCCCCCTCGCACCTTTCCCGCGTTGCCGCTGCCCTTCCTCCCGCACGTCGCTGTCGCGGGTGGTGCGCGCCGGAACAGGTGTTGCCCCGCGGCGGCGGCGGCGCTGCGGAAGGCGAACCCGTGCTTTTCGCACGCTTCGCGGATGTAGTATTTGGAGAGCTTGTCGCCGAGCTTGAGCATGTCTTTGTCGATGGTGCCGGGTATTTGCGCTGTTGAGGGGCGATTGGTGGAGAGGAGAGGGGGTGGGGGGGAAGGGGGAAGGAGGGCAGGCGGTTTGTGTGGGGCGGTGGGGTGTCAGGGGATCAGGGGACTGCGCAGTGCGGGAGGTCGCCAACGACGTTCCTCCAAAACAATATTAATTCTCCCTCTATTCCAACCTGAGCCCCAGTCAATCAGCTCCGCCTTTCCAGTTCGATACTATTTCCAAAAAAGAAAGTGGATCATCAGTTCTTCCGCCCACAGGCCCTAACACTGGTCCCCACGCACTCCACCCGACGACAACGACGACTCAACTGGCTTCCCAGGAACCTGCTCCTTTTCCGTGATCCTAATATTTCCAGGATGAATGTCCGCATGAACGTATCCAACCGACTTTTCGTGCAGCTTGGCCTGCTTGTAAATGTTTTCGCTGAGTTTGGGCTTGGCCGCGTTGGCCGACGACTTGTCGCCGGCGGCCTGGAACTTGCGGCGTGCGGCGGGGTCCTTTGCGGCGGAGGCGACGTAGTCGGAGAGACCCTTTTCGCCGACTTTTTTCTGCAGCATGGAGTCTTTCGAGACGGAGATGAGCTGGCCGGCTTTGGTGTTTGTTTTTTTGCGGATGTTGTAATTGATTTTACGGTGGTGAAACACAGCAGCGGACCGGCGAAAACAACACAAGTAAAGGTCAAGATCGAAAATACCAGCGCGTGTCGCAGCCACCTCGTGCTCTCCCCACTGCTCCGTAGGCTTCAGTTTCTTGTACACAGCATTGTACTTTTTCCCATCGGTGGAGGCTCTGTAGGCGTCGCCCGCCATGTGGACTTCGCTCGTCTATTCGGGTCCGATCTTATCTAGCGCGCCAGTTTGAGGGGAATCTGAGAGGTAAGCGTGAGGGCCGGACGGGTGTGGGACTTGGGAAGGAATGGGGGGGAGTTTCACCAACGGAAGTACCTGGGCTCGGACGCCGCCAACATTCTCGATGCGATCGAGGGTGCCCGGTGTAGGGCTCGTGGGGGCGCTCGCGGGGCGAGCGGCGGCTCCGGTGAAAATCAGGAGGAGCAGGACGGTGGCGATGGCGGCAGACGCGAGCGAGCGGGAGACGGTGAATCGGCGGCAGGCTCGGCGGGAGAGTGCCGGCAGAGAAGAAGAGGAGGACGAGCCGATGTGGCCGGCGGCAGGGGGGGGCGACGGCGGCGTCGGGGCCGGCGGAGGCCCAGGTGGAGCCATCATTCGTTGAGGTGGGGCTGGGAAGATGTGCTTCGCCATCATGCAGGGCGCTGCGCGAGCACTGGCAGTTTCGCATCCTGCCAGCCTGGGTTGGGTGGAAGACCGGAGCCGAACCGAGCGGAGCCGGAAGACCAACCATCCAGTGTCAATCTTGTCTCTCCCTTTTTTTGTGACAGGAGGGCGGAACAAACTTTGTGTCTGTGTCAGACCATTTGTGGGTCAGTCTGAACATCCTCCACACAAGTATGCCTGTCTGTCTGTCTGTCTGTCTGTCTGTCTGTCTGTCGAACGAAAGAAAGCAGAGTTCAAGAGGGGCCTGCCGCATTCGGGTCCCCGCCGCCGTTCAGCGCGACCTAGGTTGGCGGTCAATGCGTGGCTGGGCCGGAACGACGTCAAAACGACAAAGGGGTGCTGGGCATGTCCTTGTCCATCTCATGGCTCGTCCGACGGATAGATAGAAGGCATGCATGTCATACAGGGTGTTGGGGATAGTATGCACATCCGTGATTGAATGCTACCTGAGCCAGGGCCAGAGTACCGGTCGAGCCCGAGTAAGTGAGCGGGGAAGCCAATCCGACGGGCGGTCAACGGGGTGTGGGTTATCGACAGGCAGGCGCATCATAACCAACCCCTCTTCCCCTCCTTCAAGCCGTTTTTCTCTCTCTGTCCGTCGTCTCTTTTGATTCGAAAAGCGCAATGCGCCCCCTTCCCACCCTCGCGACGAGCTGTCTTCGAAATGTAATTTTTGACGTGTCAGCGATAGTTTTTCCACTTGTTTGGGCGAACAAAAGTGGGAGGCACCAGCGCGCCTATTGCGCCGACAGACACGGAGACACGCAACACCAAACACACACACACACACACACACTCTCTCTCTCTCTCTCTCTCTCTCTCTCTCTCTCCCAAGAAGGTGTCTTCTGCGGCCAAATTCATCCAAATGCTCTCGCTCGCGAGTTCTCGCAGGAGACAGCGAGTGGAGCCAACGGAAAAAAAAAAACAACGAATGGCGGATATTTTCAAAGAGCGAAGAGTGACAGGCAGAACCCAACAGGCCCAAAAGAAGATGCAATTCCCCTTGGTTCCGACTGCCGATGGGGGGGTTTCAATAAGTAGCACCAAACGATTCTTCAGCCACACCTTACAAAGACAACTCGCTCAACATCAAGCTCTCCCCTCAGCGGTGTGGATGCCATTGGGAAGCTGGCAGTCAACTCAGCAGTGGCTGTCTTCACCTAATTCCCCACCCTCCCCCGCCATAAATACGCCCGCTTCCCTCGCTTTCACCACAGCAACCAACAGCACTTTGCAACTCTCCATCTACAAAAGCGTCCCATCCCGCTCACCCCTCTTGCCGATCAACCAGCGCGCCCATAAAGCAAAAAAAAAAAAAAAAAAAATGCACCCGCCCACCCTCCACACCCTCCTCCACACCATCTTCCTCCTCCTCACGCTCCTCGGCGCCACAACCGCCACCCGCTCGCGCACCGGCAGCGCGAGCAGCGACGGTTCGATCGGCGACTACAACCGCGACAGCTTCATGGGCACGCCGCCAAACAGCCCGCAGGCGAACAACCACAACCACAACAACAACCATCACAACAACAACAACGACAACAACCACCACAACAACAACCCGTCGCACCGCCCGTCGGCGCTTTCGAGGAACGGAGCGGCCAAGTCGAATCACAAGCCGACGAGGCACTGAACAAGACGCTGTTTCCTTCTTCTGGTTGTTTCTCCCCCCACTTGGCGTTCTCTTTCTGGATTGGCAGTATTCCCATCCCATGATCCACTCTCCCCCCTCTCCTCCGCATCCTAGCTGCCCTTTGGTTGGAGCAGCTCCAGCCTTCACCTTTTCCCGGCGTTCACTTTTTTTGGTGCAAACGCCCACCACCCGACCTTTCCAATAAATACATATTTTTCTTGAAGCATTGCCGCGCAAGCCCCTGCGGGCGACGATAGACACCTCCCCAGACGCACTCGCACTCCAGTCTGAGGATGGGCCCAGGCCCGTAGAAATTTGTTGCAAGTAAATCAGACTGAGAGGAAACTCGCGACGAAGGCTCCAGCGCGCAAGCAACTCGCCGTTTCCAACCAGAACGACATTTAGAGGGGGGGAAAAAAGGGAAACCTGGGGGAACGCACTGTGCAGTGAATCCCTGGTGGCTTTCTTCACAGTCTCAACATCTCTGCTCGGGAATGTGGCCAATCAATCTTCCCTATAATGCAATGTTGAGCTTTTTGTCTGCCTCCCTGTCCTTAGACATTTGTAGCAAGTTCATCAGACGCGCCTTCCAGAGAACAGAACTTGCTGCGAAGGCGGCGAGCAAACAACCCGTCGCCGCTGCTTCACGTCTTCTCTACCAACCCAACCCGAACGAAATAGAAAAAGTAAGGGAATAGCCAGGGGATCGCGGTGGAAGAATTTCAAATAAAAGCAAGTAGCTTACTTTCTCTGCTGCTGTGCTGTCTTCTGTTTTTCCCTGTTTCGGGGAGCCAAGTAGTTTCCCCTCGCGCAATGACATATGTGGGTTGTTTGTTTGATTTGATTTATGGAACTGCTTTGTCTGCCTGCCTGTCTTCTGGTTGGAAAGGCAAACAGTCTCGTGCACGAAAAGGTATTACAGCCGTTTACCGAATTCCTTATTTTGGTAGCGGAATTTCGATGCAAATGCATCGAAATTGCAGTGCAAACCTATCGAAATTCCACTGCGACTGCAGTGCTGTTGCAGTGCAGCTGCATCGAAATTTCACTGCAAGGTCTTGCGTCATTCTCTTGGCGGCTGGCCGCAAACCAATCAGGAAGGCTCTTTCTTCTTTTGGCAAGTGCCCTTCGTCAGATGACAAGTGACGACGAGCTGGAGGACGAGCTGGAGGACAAGCTGGAGGACAGCAACGCCAGCACTAGCTCCTCCAGCAGAGAAGAAAGCGATGACTTTCTGCCGATTGGTCCAAGCCGTGGAGAGACCTTCACAGCTATATACACCCCACCGTTTGGTAAAGCGGAGCAACTTCAGATTCAGATTGCAGACGTGAAAACAGCAACTATTGACGACGTCAAGAATGCAATTGAGGCTGCATTTGGCAGTGAGAGATTGAATGCCAGAAAGATAAGGGGTCTGGGATATCGGCACCCCCGTGACCCAGCCACCCAGCGTGACTGCCGACTGCAAGAGCCATGCGATCTGACCGCGTTTCGTAAAGCCGTTTGCGCCAGCAGGCTAACAGCAAAACATTGGAAGTTGAAATTCGTCACCCATTCTACCTATTCCCATCCCCTCTCTACCTCCACCAAAAAGAAGAAGGTCAGAACAGCAGCAGCGGCTGCTGGATCCTCCAGAACTGCGTCTCGAACCCCAGCTGTCCGTCCCCCACTCAGGACACTTTCCCAGCCCACGCGTGGGCGATCGGAGACAGCTACCCAGAGTGCACCTCAAACCCATGTCGGGGATGATTCATCGGATGAGGAGAATCGTCGACAGTCGACCGAGGTTGAGATGGATTCGGCTGAACTTCGTCAGACTGTGGAAGATCTCTATGTTTGTCACGGGGGTGATGTCGATGCGCGTGAAGGATTCACTTATGTTTCAGAGAACGGCGGTACCATCAAGTGCACCCACCCAATGGTCACAACCTGGGCAGTAATGATTGTAAGTGGTCGCGATCACGCCTCCAGGGAAAGCTCTAACACGAATCAGATCAGGCAAGAATGTGGCGCCACTCTTCGCACTGCTCCAGCACACCATCTGTTCCATCGCACCCACCAGAAGCGAGCTGGCCAGAGGTCACCACCTGAGCCGAACCGTTCTGCAGCGGCTATTCCTGGCCCACAAGTCCATCTTAACTTCGAGGGGCTGGACAAACTTGTCGCTAAGATACACAACATCGTGCAGCCACAGGGAGGAGCGATCAGTTTGGGTGGGGCTGGACTGGGTGCTATCGCACGCTCTGGCCCTGCAACTGCCACGGCTCCCCACGCTCCGTTACATACGTCAATTGATGCTCTTGTTGGCGAGATAGTCCCTGCCCGAGATCAAGAACGGTGCTTGACCGCTTTGAGGAGCAACTTTGTTGGCGTGGAGTCGCTGAAGTTCATCAGTTCTGACAGGCTGGAGTCTATCGGCGTTCCCATGGGCTATGCTGTGCGCATGGCCTTTTACGGAGGTGGATCTGCTCGTGCTGCTCCGAACAGTGCTGCTACTTCGATTGAGGCTCTTGTTGGCGAGATCACCCCGATCCCACATCAAGCGGCGATCCTGGGCGTGCTTCAAAGGCAGTGCATCGACATTGTCGCGTTGAAGTTCATCAATCTGGACATGCTGCTGAGGATTGGACTCCCCTTGGGCTACGCAGCTCAGATGGCCTTGAACGGAAGTTGAAACAAGTTTATTGGGTGTAGCCAGCGTGGCGAATAAAGCCAACTGCCTTTCTTCTTGTTATGATATCGCAAACCATCAAAATAAGATCGTGTCGTTGAAAAAGGTTGTGAAGGTGGCCTTCCATTCGACGGAACTCGGCCTTGATGACTGAGAAAGCCTCTTCAATCGGATTGAGGAATGGGCAGTAAGCGGGGAGGTAGATCAAGCGCACACCGTATTCTTCGCATGCCTCGCCCACACGACGATCGTGATGGATTCTCGCATTATCCAGAATGAGAACTTCACCTTCCTCCATTTTCGGAAGGAGTACGCTCACCAGAAAGTCGACAAATATGTCCGCAGTTGCAGATCCGTCCACTGTGCACTTGGCACGGATTCCTGTTGCGCCCAATGCCGCTATCAGGGTCGTGCTTTGTCCGCGGATTCCTGTCTGGCGAACTGCAGCTCGACGGCCCGCCCTGGAATAACCGTACCGACGGCTGAAGCTCTTGTCATCGACGCGGGTTTCGTCAACAAAAACACAGTCGCTTGCAACGAGCTCCTCTTCCATCAGTTGGCGAAACGCAGCAATCGCAACCTCCGACCTCTGGATGAAGGAGACAGAGAGCTTTGGTGGAAGACTTGAGAGAGGGGAGGAAGAGATGATAGGTTCGCCACGAACCTTTTTCCTTGTAATTCCAAGGAACTTCAATGCGGAGTGGACCACCTTTGGTGACACTGCCAGATCCAGTCGTTCGCTCAGCCTGCCAGCGATCTCATCCTGATGCATCTGGGGGTTTTCCAAAAGGAGATCTTCAATGAAGTCCAAATCGTTGCGCAAGAGTGACATTGGGCGACCACGCCCAACGCCACAGGGAGGAGTGTGCGTGCCCCATCTCTCGTACGTGGCCAGAATCTTTCTCACTGACTGGATGCTGATTCGGTAAGTGCCTGCAAGCTGGTGTACTGTTTGTGCGACTGGTCCATAGAAGCCGTCGTACACAAGCTCTCGAATTTGATTGCTAATACGTCGGCCACGCATTGTGTGGGAGGGGGGAAGGAAGAAGCCGGGGGTGACGGAAGGATAATGATGGGAGGATGTCCATTGCCAAAAGAAGAAAGAGCCTTCCTGATTGGTTTGCGGTCAGCCGCCAAGGCAATGACGCAAGACGTGAAATTTCGATGCAGCTGCACTGCAACAGCGCTGCAGTCGCAGTGGAATTTCGATAGGTTTGCACTGCAATTTCGATGCATTTGCATCGAAATTCCGCTACCAAAATAAGGAATTCGGTAAACGGCTGTAATAAATTTGCGCGACACAAACACACCAACGCATCATCATTGCTCTCCGTCTGTCTGTGTCTCTCTCCTCTGTCTCTGTCTCTCTCTCTCTCTCTCACCGCTGTCTTCTGCCGACGCCGCCGCGAAGGCGTCCAAACAATGCCGGAGACAGCCAAGCGGAGTCACGAAAATGGAAAGCGGCCAGGCGGAAAAAATAGAAAAAAGAGAAAAACGAGAAGAAAACGCAAAGAAAACACGACACCAATGAAAAAAAAAAAAAAATTGCTGCTGCCTCTTCTTCGTTTTCCTTCTTCTTCTTCTTCTTCTTCTTCTTTCTTCCCCTTCAGCCACCGCCCGACGAAGGCACCTACAACACCTCCCTCATTGAGGGAAGGGTGGCGCGCACTGGACTGGACTGGACTGGACTGGACTGGACTGGACTGGACTGGACTGGGACGACCACCTGGCTGTCTTCCAAAACCTCTTCGCTATAAAAACCCTCACCAACCGTTTCCTCGTTTTTCACTCCCCAGCAACCCAGCAGCGAGCGCTCCTTCCAAAGAATCACTTTCAGATCGTTCCCAGCCCAGCCGCCCATCAATACTCTCCAAACAGGAAAGAAAAAAAAAAAAAAAAAAAAAAAGAAATGTCCCGATCCCCGTCCAGCGTCCTCGTCCTCCTCTCTCTCTTCCTCGCCCTCCTCCTCTCCCTCGTCTCAAACCCCAGCCTCGGCGTCGCGGACGCGCGTCCGACGCGCTCGCGCTCAGGCAGCGACAGCACGATCGGCGACTACGACCGCAACAGCTTCACGGGCAGCCCGCGCAGCAGCAGCGGCAGCAACCCAGGCAGCCCGCGGGCCGACGCCGTGCACCACCACCCGACGCCGCCGCAGAAAGTGAACGAGGTGAGGCCGGCGGAGCGCGTGCAGCACCACCCGCCGCGACACCACCGCCGTCACTGACGGGTTTTGTGATTGGGGCACGCGAGGATTTGTTTGTTTCCCGCCCTTTTTACGTTGTTTGATGCACACTCCTTTTTCAAAAGGTTCCGAAGCCCTTTCTGCCCATGATTATGATTCTTGTTTTTCCCCATCCCACCTTTTTAGGTTTACTTTGTTCCTTTGCACTTTCGATCAGTTCTGCCCCTTTGAATTTCCCTTCGGCTTGAGACGCGTGTGCTTTCGGCCGTCTCCTTGTCTGAAGCAATAAAAAAAAGAGCATTGGTTGCAGTCGCAGGAATTCATTAAGCAGCGCATCCGCGAGCGAGCAGGCCTCTGTTGCGCAATCGCGATGATTGGTTTCTGAACCAACCGTCGCGAATACGGAGCGGATAGCAGAAAATCCGAATCCCTAACCCACGCACGGCCGGCGTGCATCGAGTCGAGGTTTTTGGGCCCGCACTGCAAGGCACCGTGCACGAAGTCGATCTAAAAGAGATGACGTCGCCATTCCGCACTACTTTGATCACGTTCCGGTCGTGCGGGTATCCCGCAATGATTCGCTCGGGCAGTTGTGGAGCGGCTCGCTCTTCCATTTCAAGCAGCACGGAATGAATGAAGAGAGGCTGGTGTATGACTCCGGTACCGGAGCTGTTTGTAATGAAAACTTCGAAAAATGAGTCCAGTGTGCCGCTGGTGGCATGCTGGCCCTTAAAGGGTTAAGCAGCAGCAGCACCGTGACGCATGTTCGCCCAATGCATTGCGCACCGTGGGATGTCTGGTTCTGAACCAGCCTGGAAATCAGCTCACGTGAAAAAACGAAGCCAAAATCATATTCGGTCTGCCACAACGACCACTCGCCCCAATGATAACGAGCGGTGCCGATTGGCGGATCGACGACATTGTGGACGACGACGACGACGACGAGGGCGGTTTACGAGGAGGACGACAAGGAGGTGTAGTGACTGCGACTGCGGCCTCATCATCATCATCATCGCCGTCGCCCTCTGCACCGCCACCGCCCCTGCCGCCCTCGCGCGATCGCGTCATCGACGGCCGCCAGGACGACATCGTCGACGTCGACGAGGATGACGACGAAGGCGACGAGAACAACCCGCAACAGCAACAGCCGCCGCCGCCGCCACACGCCGCCGCCCTCGCCGCCGACCGAAGAATGACCCCGAGCCCGCGGCCGTCCCCCGCCCGCAGCCGCCACGCTAGTCGCCCTGCACTCGATGCAGTCGATCGCACCGCCGATGCCGCCCCCGCATCGTCGCCCGTCCGCTCGGACGGCGTCGTCAGCAGCGTCCCGAGCGGGTCGTCCAACAAGGAGAACCGCTCCCCGCGCACCAGCGATCTCCTCAGCTCCCGGCCGCACCCTACAACGCCGACGCGCAACAGCCGAATCAGCAGCAACGGCATCCGTCCTACGGCCGCGAGCGCTTCCAAGTCGTCCACAGCCCTCGCCTCTCCGCCCGGCGAAAACACCCGCACCAACCCTTTCGCCAGCAGCCAGACGCCCTTCGACGCCTCCCTCGGCCGCCGCCCGCGCCGCCCCCTGGCCTCCCTCCCAATAACGACCGCGTCCTTCTCGCCAATCGAAAACGACGGCGCTGCGCCGCCGCTTTCTTCGCCCGGCATACCGACCTCACCGACGCCGCTGCCCCCACGCTCCGCGGCAGCCTCGGCAGCTTCACGACACTGTTTGACCTCGACCCGACGCAGCTGTCGCAGCAGCAGCTGTTCTCGTCTTCCCCGTCGGCGTCCTCGGCGGCGGCGCCGCGGTCGTCGCTGCAGCTGACCGTCGGCTCGGACCCCTTCTCGCTGGGCGCGGACGGCTCCCTCAAAGTCGTGGACCACGACGACAACGACGACCGCAAGGAGAGACGCAGCGTCGGCAAGTCCGGTGAGATCCCGGACTTTGGCTCGGATTACCTGCTGCGTTCTTCATCCCCGCCGTCCGCGCTCGGCGGATCGGGCTCGTCGTCGCCTCGGTCGCCAAGGGTCGGCGCAGGACGGAAGCGCAAGGAGCGCGACGGGGGTGAGGGGGCGCTGCCGTCGTCGGACGCGTACTCGGTCGGGACGTACCGGTCCGGCGACGTGATCATCGACGCCGACGCTGACAACGACGACGGCGACGTGGACGAAACGACGCTCGCCACCGCCGTGGGCAGCAGCACCATCAACGTCAGCACGCCGCCGCGGCAGCCGCGCACAAAGGGCGGCCCCCCCTCGCCGCCCCCACCGGCGACTTCGCGCCGCCGCGAGTTTGAAACCCTCGACGCCAGCGACGACGACGACGAAGACGGCGCCGCCGCCGAGGTCGACGAAGACGACCTGTTCGGGTTCACCCGGGCGATGCAGCGGTCCAAGCGTCTCCGGGCGCGACTAGGCAAGCTTCCAGACCGCAGCGCAGACTCGGTGTCGTCGGCCGCGACGGCTACAACCGCGACGACCCCGCCGTCGATCCTGCGGGAGGCGGAAGCACTTAGTCCTGGTTCGAGCGGCGGCGGCGGCGGCGGCAGCGCGGCGTCCCTGTCGTCGCCGGGATCGCCGCTCGCGCCGGGACAACTGCCGCCGCCGCGGTGGGATGCGCCGATGGCGGCTGTTGTTGTTGTGGCGCCGGTGCGGGGGAAGGGGGCGGCGCGGGGTGCGGGGAGGAGGGGAAGGGGGAGGCCTGGGCGGGGGCGGGGGGCGGGGAGGAAGAGGTTTGGTGACGGTGGTGGTGGAGGGGGCGGAGGAGGGGTAGTGGCGGGGGACGTAGAAGCGACGACGAGCACTACGCCGTCCCCGGCGCGGCCGCGGCGACGTGCGGCGAGTGTGGCGCTTGCGGCGGTGGCGTCGCCAATGTTGTTGTCGTCGGAGGAGGAGGAGAAGAGTGGCGGGTCGCATAACGACGACGGCGAGGAAGAGTCGCCCGCGCGGCGGCGGGTGCGACGGCAGGTTCGGGGCACGGGGTCGCGACGGCGCGGACGCGGCGGTGGGAGACGAGGGGCGCGGGAGGCGGGGACCGGCGAAGTTCCGGCCGACGGGAACGATGACGGTAGTAATGGTGGTGATGACGGTGGTGGTCGGGGTCGGGGTCGGGGGAAGGGCCGAGGCGGGCGGCGGGTCATCGCGGAATCACCGGCGGCGTCTGCGTCGACGGCGGTGGACGAGGAGCGGAAAAAGTTTTTTGAGCGCCTTGACCGTATGAAGCTGCCGGTACAGTACGTAGAGTGATTGTCTGATCACTTTTCCGAGTTGGAAGTGCGGTGGTTACAAGGGGGGAGTTTCTTTCTTTCTGTATTTGTTTCGGGCACAACTGTTGTTATATGTGAGTTCAAGTTTTATTTCACTACTTCTCCAACACACGTTGCTTTTTCTTTTTCGTAACCCATTCTATTGTTGATCGGGATTTTGGCCTTCTCGTCCCAGTTTCTTGCTTCTCTCTTTCCTTTGTTCATCCAGGAATTCTCCACCCTCTTTGGAAATTCAAATACGATCCTTTCAGTGCCATTTCTTGCTTTCCCTTCTGCTGTGCTGGACAGCAGACGACCTCAATATTCTCTTATTCTCCGGCCCTTGCTCCTTTTTCCACCACAAACTCGCCAAACTCGATGCAGCAGTCCGCCCAGCCAGCCATTTTGTTGCTCGCTTCTTCAGGTGTAGTGTGCTAATACGGGGAGCGACGCGAGTCGTAGCGTCGGCGAAACTCGGAGCCGGTCCCGAACAATTCTTCGGATAAGATACACCGAAACAGCACGCACAGCGACCTGCTCGAGTTTCCAGCTCCGAGTCCGTCCCCTCATCAATCGATTCCACAGCACATCGTCGCCGCGCCTCCTCCGTCCCCGACCAGGACATGCCCTCCTCTCCTTCGTCGTCGTCGTCCGCATCGACGCCAAAGCAGCAGCCGCCCCTAACGCCGCACGCCAGCGCCGCCGCCGTCGTTGCCACGACGCCCGTTCGCCCGCTGGACCTGGTCGTGTTCCACGGGCGCGACAGCATCTCGCTCTTCATCAAGGCCGTCGAGGCGGCCTCGGTGGTGCCGCGGCTCGACGCGCCGTTCGACCTGCTGTGGACGCACGCGGGCATCCTGGTCGACCACTCGGTGCTGCCGCTGGACTGCCTCGAGGTGCGGTGCTTTTCTGTTCTTTTGCCGTGTTTTGGAATGATCCACCCCACCCGCCGCCGCAAGTAACACTTCCGATTGCCTACCTTGCAGGAGGGCAAGATGTACATCTATGAGAGCGTCATGGCGGGCGAGATCGCGGGAATTACATGTGAGGCGGGGAGGCAGAGGGAGTAAGGGCGTGCGATCGCGCGCACAGATGCTGCGGTTGCTGCGCCCCGCCAGGGCGCAATTGCTCTCTGACCGTTCCTTGCATCGCCTCTTCTTCCCTTTTTGAAACAGATACCAAAGTTACAGCCGTGGATCACGTCGTGCCAAAAGGTTCGATCGTCTCCTCCTTCCCTCCCCACCTCCCTACGAGCCATCCCCTAAAACCCACCCCCCGCCCCCCCCCCCCCCCCCCCCCCCCCCACCCCCAACACAAAGGCAGCTTCCGCCTCGGCCCGCAGCTGCGCCTCTTCTCCTCCGTCTGCGCCGAGACCGTCGGCGACATCGCCGTGATCCCGCTCCATCCGTCCGCCCGCGCCGCCCTCTACTCGCGCGGCCTCGACTTTATCCGGTCGCGGCTCCTCGCCGTCCACGCGCGATACCACAACTTTGGGTACCCGATGAACCCGCTGGAGGTGCTGGCGTCCGCGACGCCGTCGCTGTTCGCGGCGCTCTCGACGGTCAAGCAGCGGGCGGAGGCGCTGCTGAACCTCGCGCCGCCGAAGAAGCAGAGCGTGTTTTGCTCGGAGCTGGTCGCGCTGGTGCTGGCGGAGCTCGAGGTCGAGGGGTTTGCGAAGCCGGTGGAAGTGAAGCCGGCGGCGGAGGCGGCGGCGGTGGTGGTGGAGGCCGGGGACGCGGAGCGGTCCGCGGGGCCCTCGGACGAGGCGGGGAAGGCGCCGCCGACGCCGCCGCAGCCGGTGTCGGCGACTAACCCGATCGCGGAGCTGTTTTCAAAAGCGACGTCGCTGCTGTCCTTTACGTCGCGCGACGCGGGGGGCGCAGACGACGACGTCGAGGCAATACCCGCGGCGCCGGACGCGACGTCGTGGCACCGGCGCAACCTGTCCGCGGCGGAGATCACGCCGCTGGACATGCAGACGAGCCCAGCGTACCGCGGGTCCGCGGTGCTCTTTGCGCGGGTGGGCGAAGCCGTCTACCTCGTCGGGCGGCACGGCGCGGACGTCGTGACGGTCTCCTGGACGGCTCTCGCGGCGCGACTGCCCGCGCTGCGGCCGCTGCCTTCCCCGGAGCTGTGGGCGCCGGTGACGGGCGGGGTGGTTCCGCGCGGGGCAAAGTCGGCTGGGGAGGACGCGGCGGGCGGGCCGCTGTGCGTGGGGAGGGTGAAGCTGGGCGGCACGATGCAGGTGGGGTCGACGGGCGCCGACGGGGTGCTGAGCGTGGCGTGGGAGGGGGTCGAGGTGCGCGTGTCGTTTGACCACGAGGTGTTGCGGGCGTGGGACGGGTTTGTGTGGGTGCTGACGAGCAACGGGAGCGTGCCGGAAGGCGCGCTGCAGGGCGGGGTGGACGAGGAAGGGAGGGTAAGTTGTATTTGCGTTCTTCAGGTCTCGCTCTCTCCGGTATCTCTAACTTGTTCGTTACCCCGCAAACAGCCCCTTTACATTGCACGCGCGACAGTCAGCGAGCGATGGGCGTTCGGAACCCCGACGGAAAAGGCGTACTGCGTCGGCAAGACGGCGCCTCATATTGGCGGCGCGGCGTTTGGCTGGAAGGGCAAGGAGGTAAGAACCCCCCCGCACCTCGTCCACCACCCACGCTTTTTCGTTGTTGCGCTTACCGCAATTCTTTCCTCCTTTCTCAACGCGAAATAAAACCGAAAAAAAGGTAATTGTGCGGCGCGACTACGAGATCCTTGTCACCCACACGCTGATGCGGTGGGCGTTTTCGCTGGGCAGGTCGGAGTAGAGGAGGTTGTTTTTTTTACTGTTCCCAGCGTGCGTCTGGCTTCAAGGATCAGCAGCTGAAAGAATATAAGTTTTGATGTTTCTTCTGTACCTACATCTTTCACGGTGATTCAGAACAAAGGACGAAAAAGGAAAGAGCAAAACCGAAAGAGAGTGTCGCAAACGAACCTTTATCAGGGTTAGACTTTTTGACAACGACCTCTTTCTCACAATACACAGTACAAAGAGCCAAGTGCAGAATTATTTCTTTGTTGAAACAAATTCTTGATGCGTTCTTTTTTCGCTACACATTGTTATTGTTGTGAACCAAAAAAAAAAAAAAAAGACGAAGGAAATCCACCAGGGTTAAAACACAATGACCAGAAATCCAGTCCCATCTGTGCAGAGGGCTGAGAGGAAGCGACAGAACTGACCTCCATCAGAGCGGACCCAGTGGACGCTGAAGTGGACACGATTATGATATGGAGAATGCAAATAGTCTTCCAAAATACAGGGCTGTTGCATCGTTCGCCAATCTTGATGCATTGTTGAGATGCAAGTGTAGCAAGATCAAGAAGAAAGACAGAATCTTGAGTGAATAGTATCCCAGCAGTTGGGTCTTGGAGGACATGCGACACAGAGTGGACCGGTTCTTTGAGTGATGGGACATGAAGCACGTTGCAGAGCACCACATCAAAACCAGGAAAAGTGAGAGTGACAGATCCAATTCCTTCGATGCGGCATTCATGGTCATCTGCTAGGCGGGCATGGTGTTCAGTTTCAAATCGTTGGTACTCAGTGAATTGCTCCCGTTGTGGGATAATTGTGGGTACAGCTCCAGAATCGATCATGTACAGAAGAGAGGCTATTCCTGTGTGTGACACACTCACTGTCGCAGTGTTCACAAAGAAGTAGAAGTGCGAGGGACCGTTTATTTGAGAAGAAGAAGAAACAGAGGGCCTTCCTGTAGCAGGTTGAGGGTGAAATCCAGAGAAAGGAACAAAAGTTGCTTGCGGTACCGCCACAGTTGCTGAGGCTGAAGCATGGTTTGGTTGAGCAGGTGTGAAGTCCTGCATTTGGAGCCTGGCTGAGATGGCATTGGCTTGGCGATGTGTAGGCAGTGCTCAGACTTGTGCATGTGTGTGTTGGTGGCCAAGCTTGGAATCTCTGCACAGAACTCGCACCCAGTGCCTTCAACTCTTCCAAGATGTCGTTGGATTGAGGTAGCCTTTGGCTCCAGCCTATGGGTGACTCCTGGCTTGCGGCAGTCACAGCAGTCCCTTCCATGTGGTGAACGTATGCTGTTATGAATCACCCTCTGGAAACCTCTGGAACCTTCTAGAACATTCCTTCATGGAACCTTCTGGAACCTTCTGGAACCTTCTAGAACATTCCTTCATGGAACCTTGTGGAACCTTCTGGAACCTTCTTTGCTTTCCTGACTTGTCTTGTTGTCATTGGTATCATTGGTATCATTGCATTACTAATTGCTCTTTCTGGAACTTTCTTGGAGTCTTGACAAGGAACACTCTCAAAAGGTATAAAAGGGGGATGGGGGACCTGTCCCATCCCTCAAGTGAATTATTGTTTCCAATACAATCATCACTCCTCTCAGTTCCTTGTCTGCCTTGTCCTGTCCTGCCCTGTTCCTGACATCATAATTCACTTCACCCTCTCCCACTACTCTCTGCCATCATGTCTGACCCAAACAACACCTTCCCTGATGCAACTGCCTTCCAAGCCTTGATGGACCAATTACAAGCCCTTTCAAGACAGACACACCAACTTCAAGAACAAGTCCTTCACCAGCAGCACCAGCTTCAACAACAACTTCACCAACAAGAACATCAAGCTCTTCCCCTGCCTCAAGCCAACCAAGCAAGAGAGCCCAAGGTTCCCAGCCCTGACAAGTTCACTGGGCTGGCCAAAGACCTTAGGAACTTCATGGCCACTGTGGAGAATGTCATCCTTCTCCAACCTTCAAGATTTCCCAGTGAGCAAGTCAAGGTTCTTTTCACAAGCACCCTCCTGTCTGGTCAAGCTCAATCATGGTACAGATCTCTCCCAAGCACACCCACCACCCTGCAAGAGCTCTGGGAGGGGCTGGAAGCTACCTTTGGTGACCCCTACGCATCTTGGACAGCAAGATCCAAGCTCAAGCATATCAAGCAAGGAAAGCAATCTTGTGTGGCCTACACCAACCAATTCAAGCAACTAGCCAGAGACTCTGGATACAATGATGCAGCTCTGATGGAGCTGTACCATGATGGTCTCCATGAGTCTATCCAAGACATGCTCTCCCAGTCTCTGCACATCCCTGAGACCTTGGAAGAGTACATTCTCCTTGCCATCAAGATTGACAACAGACTCTACTCCAAGAGGCTGAAGCAAAGACAAGTAGGAACTACATCAAGACCTACCCCAGTTCCTCAAGCTCTCACAGTTCCTGAACCCATGCAAGTGGATGCAGTTGAGACACTTCCTAAGGGTCCTCTGAGCCAAGAGGAGAAAACAAGGAGGGCCCAGCAGGGACTGTGTTTCTACTGTGGCTCCAAGGAGCATGCTGTCAAGGACTGCCCAAGGAAGAAGCACCCAAACTCCCAGGTCCAGGCTCACTGAGGGGCAATTCCCTGGACCCTCCTCCAAGCTGCCCCTGTTTCATCACCACCACCAGCACTACAAACACCTCAGATTCCAAGCCCCACCAACTCACCATGGATGTCAAGATTCAACTCTCACCCTAGTCAACCATCACAACCAAGGCCCTTATAGACTCTGGATCATCCTGCAACATCATTGATGCCACCCTTGCCAAGTCTTGTGCCATTCCCACCATCAAGAAATCCACACCCCTCAAGGTCCACTTTGCCAATCATGCTCTGTTCAAGGAAATCAGCCATGAAACCAAGCTAAACCTCCACATCCAAGACTTTCCACCATCCATGGTCAATCTGGAAGTATTGGATCTTGGCTCACCCACATTCTCTGTCATCCTGGGATTACCATGGCTGCAAGCCCAGAACCCTGCCATTGATTGGGTCACTGGTCAAGTCCAACCTCCACCAATCGGAACAGTCACCCAAAACTCAAGTCAAGCCCCCAAGTCTCATGCTCTCAAGCCCTTGATTCAAGATTCACAGCCAGCCAAGACTCAAGTTCCACAGTTCACAGTTCACAGTCAAGATTCAAGTAGAGCTCATAGAGCTCACAGTCATGGCCATGACTCTTGTTCACAGAACCCACAGTCAAAGATTCAAGTACCACAGTTCACAGTCCACATTCAAGATTCAAGTTCCACAGCTCACAGTCTTTGCCAAGAACAGAACTCTCAGTCAAAGATTCAAGAATCACAGTTCCCAGTCAAGAATTCAAGCCCCACTGCTGAGGAGCACAACAACCTGGACCCATCAGACCTTTTGCTGGCATCCAAGCTACCAAAAGAATATCTCCCTTATGCTGATGTGTTTTCCAAGACCAAGGCAGACCTGCTACCAGCTCAGAGGCCTTATGACTGTGAAATCCCACTCAAGGATGAAACTTGCAGCCCACCTTTCAAGCCACTGTACCACCTCTCTCCACCAGAAGCCAAGGCCCTCCAAGAATACATTGAAGAAATGCTGAACAAGGGATTCATCCAACCTTCCAAGTCACCAGCTGGAGCTCCCATCTTTTTTGTCAAGAAGAAGGATGGGGGACTGAGACCCTGTGTGGACTACAGAGATCTCAATGAGATGACAGTCAAGAACCGCTATCCACTGCCTCTCATCTCTGAATTACTGGACAAACTGAGCCATGCAAGGATATTTTCCAAGATTGACCTCAGAGGTGCCTACAATTTGGTCAGAATTAAGCCCCAGGATCAATGGAAGACTGCCTTCAGATGCAAATACGGTCACTTTGAGTACTTGGTCATGCCCTTTGGACTTACCAATGCTCCAGCTATTTTCCAAGGCATGATGAATGACATCTTCAGGGATATTCTGGACCTTTTTGTCATTGTCTACCTGGATGATATCCTGGTATTTTCATCTGACACTGCAAGCCATATGGGACATGTCAAGACTGTCTTGGAGAGACTCAGACAGCATCACCTCTATGCAAAGCTGGAGAAGTGTGAATTCCACAAGACCTCCATTGAGTTTTTGGGGTTCATTGTGTCTGACAAAGGGATCTCCATGGCACCAGACAAGATCCAAACTATTCTTGAATGGAAGGCTCCAAATTCCATCAAGGATGTTCAAAGCTTCCTTGGATTTTGCAACTTCTACAGAACCTTCATTGCCAACTATTCTGCCATAGCCAAGCCTCTCACTGATCTCACCAAGAAGACCACCAAGTTTGAATGGACCCCAGCAGCAGAGCAAGCCTGGCTAGCTCTTAAGACAGCAACCACAAGTGCACCACTCCTTAAGCATGTGGATCCCTTGCTTCCCTTCACCTTGGAAACTGATGCCTCAGACTATGCCCTTGGCGCTGTTCTGTCCCAGCCAAGCTCTCAGGAACCCTCTGCTCCTCTGCATCCAGTGGCATATTACTCCAGGAAGCTGAACAGTGCTGAGTGTAACTACACAGTCCATGACAAGGAGTTGCTTGCAATTGTGGAAGCATTCAAATTCTGGAGACACTACTTGGCTGGTTCTAAAAACATCTCTGTCTATTCGGATCACAAGAACCTCACCTTCTTCAGGGCAAGGAGGTTGCTCAAGCAGAGGCATGCCAGGTGGGCTGAACTGCTCTCTGAGTATGACTTTAAGCTGTGCTATTCTCCTGGCCACCTTAACACTGTGGCTGATGCCCTGTCAAGAAGAACAGACCTTGCACCTGAAGGGGGAGATGGTTTCACCCCACCATCCAAGACACACCTTTTATTGCTTCCTGACAGTGTGTGGGCCCATGCTATTTCCAAGGACCCCAAGCCTCACAAGATTCAAATCAGCCAAGAAGAGGAAAAACTTGAGATACTCAAGACAAGGCATGGTGCAGCAACAGCTGGACACCCAGGAGAGCACAAGACATATGAGCTTGTTTCCAGAGACTTCTACTGGCCAGGCATGAGGAAGTACATCAAGAACTATGTCAGCAGCTGTGAAACCTGTCAAAGAAACAAATCCAGCAGACACAAGCCCTATGGACTTCTGGAGCCCCTCCCAATTGCCATCAGCCCTTGGTCATCAATATCCATGGACTTCATTGTGAAACTGCCCCCATCCCATGGATTTGACTCTATCCTTGTTGTCATCTGCAGAAGGACAAAGTTGGCCCATTTCATCCCCTGCACTGAGAATATAGATGCACAAGGAACAGCAGACCTGTTTTTGCAGCACATATTCAGGCTCCATGGGCTGCCTCAGTCAATCGTCAGTGACAGAGGACCACAGTTCAGATCTCAATTTTGGAAAGCACTCACAGCAGCCTTGGAATCAAGTCTCAACTGTCAACTGCTTATCACCCTCAGACTGATGGACAAACAGAAAGAACAAACCAGACTCTGGAGCAGTATTTGAGGTGCTATGTCAGCTATCAACAGGATGATTGGCCCACCCTCCTTCCACTGGCAGAATTTGCTCTCAACAATTCTCTCCACTCAAGCACCCAGCTATCTCCTTTCTTTGCAACCTATGGCTTCAATCCAAGAGGAGATCTTCTGGGACAAGAGACCCTATCCAATGTCCAAGCTCCTGCTGCGGCTTCACACTTACATAAGCTCAAGATCATCAGCACCTTCCTGGACTCCACCCTGAAGCAAGCCCAAGAAGATGCCTCAAGATTTGCCAACACTCACAGAATGGACCATGACCTTGCTGTGGGTCAGCAAGTTTGGCTTCTGAGGAAGAACTTGCAGACCAAAAGACCAAGTCCCAAGCTAGACAACCTCAAGTTGGGTCCTTTCAAGATCTTGGAGCAAATCAATCCAGTCACCTTCAAGCTGGATCTCCCTGCATCCATGAAGATCCACCCAGTTTTCCATGTCAGCCTTTTAGAGAAGTTTGTGGCCAATTCCATTCCAGGCAGAGTTGTTCCTCCTCCTCCTCCAGTTGAGGTAGAAGGTGAAGAGGAATTTGAGGTTGAACAAATCTTGGATGCCAAGTGGTTTGGAAGAACACTCAAGTTCCTTGTTAAGTGGAAAGGTTACTCAGATGCTGACAACACCTGGGAGCCTGAGTCAAACCTCACTCACTGCCAAGACCTTCTGCTCGAGTTCAAGACCAGGTACCCCACCAAGTTGCAGAAGAGGCCTAAAAGGGGGAGATGATGTTATGAATCACCCTCTGGAAACCTCTGGGACCTTCTAGAACATTCCTTCATGGAACCTTCTGGAACCTTCTGGAACCTTCTAGAACATTCCTTCATGGAACCTTGTGGAACCTTCTGGAACCTTCTTTGCTTTCCTGACTTGTCTTGTTGTCATTGGTATCATTGGTATCATTGCATTACTAATTGCTCTTTCTGGAACTTTCTTGGAGTCTTGACAAGGAACACTCTCAAAAGGTATAAAAGGGGGATGGGGGACCTGTCCCATCCCTCAAGTGAATTATTGTTTCCAATACAATCATCACTCCTCTCAGTTCCTTGTCTGCCTTGTCCTGTCCTGCCCTGTTCCTGACATATGCCTTGTGGTAACCACACCAGTAGCATGGCCAATCCCCACGACGAGGGGAGTGAGAGCGGTTTTGGTTGTTGTGGTGTTGCGACCCCTGTTGTTGTCGTTCCTGTAGTTGCTTCCTTGGCGATTGTTTTGTTCTGCTCACTCAAGGTCATTGCGACCTCCTTATATGTGGTCACTTTGGTGGTGTCTATCATCGCAGTTGTCATTGTTGTCACAGTGGTTGTTGCCCCCTTGACACCAGTTGCAGTTGTTGTGGCGGTTCCTGCGACTTCTTCTTCATCTGCCTCAAGGGCAGTTAAGACAGCAGTAAGCTCATCCATGATGTCTGTAGATCATTGAAGCAGGTGTCATTGTTTCAAAGTGCTGCCACAAAAGGTCCAAAAAAACTATGAGCTGAGCTGCGTGCGAGGTCTGTGCGCAGTTTGCTCTGCAGTTTGCACACAAACTCATCAAGTCAGTCTTGGCCATGGCCTGGCACGAACAGTCACTGAAGTTGCTTGATCCCACGCACATAAGAATTCAGGTCTTGGTACGAGGGGGCTTTGAGTGTCTGTGCGTAGCTGCAGCCCTGACCATCTGTTTTCAAAATCATCAATCAAGCTGGATGGGCGGGCAGTGTTGAATGTTCGGCGAATGGCAGCCACACAGTCTTGATGGAGGTGAATGTTGCGGCAGAGCTCAAACAAGAACGAAGTCTCTGGGAGCCTGATCATCAAAGCTGACTGAGCTGTTTCGTTCTCCTTGATGAACGGCATTCATGAACTCTGATGAAGTCATGATGTGAGGCTGAATCTGGTACTTGACAGTTGCTTCGACAGCCACAATTGGTCCAGCATTAGCTTGCTCAGTGGCAGTTGGTACATAGAGGTAAAATGGGGGGAACTTAGAGCAATTTGGTGTACAGCTGGGGTGACTAGTCACACAAGAAAGGACAAAATGGTGGTTGGAGGTAGTGGTAGTCTGACTTTTGGACCCCCATTATCAAAATCTCTTGTAGCTCCTGCTGGAGGCATTGTAGCAAGGCGCATTAGGTATCAATAGAAAGAGCAGAAGCAGGCAATTACACGTGTGTAAGGGCGTTGTCTGATCGCTTCTCGCCGTTGAGGAGATGTCGCGCAAAGTTGAGGAAGCGTTTTCGACTTCAGACACCAATCAAATTCTGTAGGGACAACATAGAGAGCTGCGTAATAGATTGTTGGAAAGAGGAGATTCAGAGCTTTCAAATGCACAATACCACGCCTGGATTGAATGACAGACAGAGCAGTCTGGAAGAGGGCGTCGAAAATTTTGGAGTTCAAATTTCCAAAAAAGAGGTGAGAAGCTTGGCACAAAAGTTTAAGAGGTCGTTTCAAGTAGAAAAGGCGGAAAAGATTTTGAGCAAACAAGGAAATGGTTGTTCCAAGTGCTGTTTCCACAGACTGGCACATGAGCAAGGGGAAAAATAGAAAAAAGATTTTTTTCGCTGGCGGAGACGGACCACCCCCGAGGAGACGGACCACCTCCCGAGTGAATTAGCTGAATTAGCTCAATTAAAGAAATAGAGCAAGATTAGCTGTGGCAAGGAAATGGAGGAAAATGTTTCCTCCATTAAGTTTTCAGCCAATCAAATCTTTTTTTCCCCAGTAAAGATTTCCGCCTTTTCCACTTGAAACGACCTCTAAGTGTTCACCTAAAAGAATCTGAGTTTCAGTGTGTGATGATGGCACCAGAATGCAGATCATGGGTCCAGCCATGCACCAGACCCTACTCTGAGTTTGGTGTGAATCAATCCAGCTTTTCAGATAAAAATAACTGATTGCCTCCCAATTGTTGGTTGTTTGACTTTGTCATATCGCAAAGCCAACTGAACGCTGACACTGCTGAAGCACAAACCCTTTTTATTTTGTTTACCCGGGCAAAAATACTCGCAGCGCGCAGCAAAACAAAGCCAGCACAATAAATCTGTGTCGCAATCGGTGTCCTCGCATCTGAATCAGTGTCTGTGTCCCAACCAGAGTCAAGGTGCATTGGCCACAGACAGTTGCTCGCAGTTGATTGGTTCTTCCCTAAGGGTGCAACGGCCGGGAATCGGACCCGGGTCTACCGCGTGGCAGGCGATAATTCTACCACTGAACCACTGTTGCTGTTGAAGGTACAAATTCCAGCAGCAATACCATTCCGTTGTCCCATCCCGCCCATAGCAAGTGGTCAAGTAGAGGGGAACCAGTAGCCATTCTTTCATTTCTGGATCTGGAACCTGGAACAAGTTCCTCTCACTTTGCATTGCTTGATAGTTGTGAGCCAGCCAAAATTTGCTCAAGCAAGCTGAAAGTCCAAAGAGTTTTAGCATCGGAGGACCTGTGTTATGAATCACCCTCAGGAACCTTCTGGAACCTTCTTTGCTTTCCTGACTTGTCTTGTTGTCATTGGTATCATTGGTATCATTATATTACTAATTGCTCTTTCTGGAACTTTCTTGTCTTGACAAGGAAGACTCTAAAAAGGTATAAAAGGGGAATGGGGGATCTGTCCCACCCCTCAAGTGAATTATTGTTTCCAATACAATCATCACTCCTCTCAGTTCCTTGTCTGCCTTGTCCTGTCCTGCCCTGTTCCTGACAACCTGGCTGTGTGGTGCATCGCCAGTTCAGGCTTGGTTCTTCTCAAAACAGCCTGACATGACTCAACACTGGTGCAAGTAAACAGTCTACTCTGAGTGAGTGAGTGGAAGGAGTGAATGAAGTGGAGATGTGTGTTTGTTAACTGACAGTCACAATAGTTTCAGATCTGTCTTGTACCGCTGCTGCTAACCAGTCAGTTCCACCTAACAGTGCATTTACTTTCTCCCTGTGGCTTAAATAGAACATTTTACAGGTCACTTGAGCACCTTTAGGACGTTTCTGCCAATTCATTGGATCTCTTGACCAGCCGTAATGTGGAACAGGCCCTTGCAGCGCTCCCTTTGTTTCAACATGGCCTTTGAATGTGCATTTTTTTTGTGCTTGGGGTTTTTGGGATTCTGGAGAGAAGGCGGCGTGATTTTGAGAACAAAAGGGACAGAACCTGTGAGCACATTTGTCACCTGATTGAGGAACCGTTAATCACACTGCTGCTGTGATTGCTGCTTAGGTGCCCTGGAGCAAGAAACGAAGAATGAATTTTTTTGCTTTGCGCACAGGCCACCGTCCCTCAACAGTCCAGCCCCGAAATTTGATCCTCACAATTGTCCACGCCTGGTGCCTGCGACCAAAGAGGCCGCACCCGGATTCGAACCGGGGTTCCCAGAATCAAAATCTGATGTGATAACCCCTACACTATGCAGCCTTTCAATGGGAAGGGAATCTTTTTGACACTGATCCTGCATGCAGGCAAACCTTCCTCACCCTAGCCTCTTTCAACAATTAACAGTCCCTTTTCATTTCTTTCCAGTTCATTTCATTTCATTTCTCTTCTTTTCTTTCCTTTGCGACATAATATCATGCTCCAACATCATCTACAGACAGAGTTGAACGCCTGTTTCCGCTGCCAGCAGTCTGCCAGTGCACTTGTTTCCTAGGCCACCCCTCTGCAAGTCTGTAGCAAGGCTACGGCCCACAGGCAACTCACCCCAGCAGTTCAAACTGCAGTGAGCAGTCGCCTGGCCCTCCTTTTTTTGCCTGGGCCCTGGGTGGCCTATGTTGCACCCTCACCCAAGTTTGGGCCAGACGAATTAGCGCCAGCAGCGGTGGTGGGGTATGGCAATGACATGAGAAACAGCCTGGTGATACCCACTGCTTGTTCAAATAGTTAAACAGGGTCCAGGGATGCTGCTAAATGCAGCACAACCAAACAACCATGGATGCACTCCACAGCAGCTTCGGCTGTAGTGGGGGCGGCGGAGAGCACGACAGCGCTGTTGGTTAGCTGCCGAGGGTCACTGTGATTGTCGTGCACACGCACGGTGCGGGGGGGGTGACTGTTGAGAATCAGAAGGAGCTGCCCACACAGACGAGACAAACATTTTCCCACTGTATTGAGGAAAGACGGCAATAGGAATGGTGTTGTGCTGTCGAGGGGACAGAGACAAGGAAGGAGGGTGCTATCACAAACCTGCACACACAGATGAGACAAAGATTCTCCCACACTGCATGTGACATGGAAAATGGCAAAGTAGAGAAGGAGGGATGATCAGAGCACAGACAAACAACTAAGAGAGCAAGAAAAGAGAAAAAGGGAAGAAAAAGAAGGTCCAAAAGTGAACACAATAAGAAAAAACCCCTCTGACTAATCAACACCTCAATCTTTACATCAAATGAACAATAAATTTGAGCTGTCATCTCGTGCGAAGATGATACCTTAGCTTAGTGGGTTAACGCAGCTGACGATCGATCGCAAAGCCTAAAGTTCAACTCTGCGCTATTACATTTATCTCTTGTTAAAAAGGGCGTTATCAGCGCGGCGCGACGCTCATAACGTCCTTCTCACAGGCTTTTGTCCTTTTTGGGTGTGTATTTTTGTCAGTTGTTGGAATGAAGATGCGAACGAATAAGTATTCCTGAAAACAAATGTGCTTTGGTGTCTTTGTGCAAAAGCATCCACAAAGCCAGGTATTTGCAATTAGTTCCCTCCCAAAATTCTGATGTGAGCAGAAACGGCGACACATAACCCTGTTCCTGTGAAGCACGAGTAAAAGCAAAAAAGAAGAGAAAAGTGCGCTTGCGATGGGCAGGACTCGCATTCCTGCCAAAGCGACTGCTGCAACGCGTTAGAGCAGATGCGTACATTGAAACTGCGCTGAGGAGTTACCTGCAGGAAAGAAAGCCTGGCTGCGAGCTGCGAAGCAGCCAGCGAAAAATAGGAATAAGCTTGCTCTGGAGCACAATGAGTGCGGCCAACAGCGGCAGCAAACTGCTTTCAGGGCCGCGGGGGCACTTGTGGGCAAAAAAGTTCATGCGTGGGAAACGATTATTAATATTTTTGGCGCGAACGCAGCCCCGAACCCCGCCGGCTCGGGTCCTACGCGGGCGAAGCACATATCTTTACGCTTGTTGGTAGTATGCTGCACTGTCCTCTCAGTAGTATTAATAACAAGTCTATCTGCCACGAGGGCACCAGTCGCCTGCTGGCCTGGACAGATGGCCTCCACCGGCGCCCCACCACGGTCCCCGCCCCCGCCGCCCCCACCTTCGCCACCCGCTCCCCGATCGCCGTGGAGCTGCTCCTCCTCTCCGTGGGCACACCGTCGCCACCGCGCTCCATACGACCGCCACGCCTGCCGCCGACCCGCCGTCGCGCGCTCGCTCGCCTTTGCAACAACCGCCGCCGTCTTCACCCTGCTCCTCTTCGTCGCCGCGTTCGCCGCCGCAAAGCCCCCCTTACCACCCGCGCCGAGAACACAGTCGAGCGCCCCAAAGCGCATTGAGGATGTCGGCGGCGTCTTGGCAAAGGTAACGCTGCCAGTGCTTCCCCTTCCTTCCCCTACTCCCGTCCGCCGCACTCTTATTTGTCAGATTTCCCGTTGTGGGATGATTAGATTGGCCCCGAGTACAAGAGCGAAGTCCACACTGTGAGCAACGCGTACAGAGCCACCCTTGGTGGCAGTGGAAAAAAGCACGACGCTGTATACAAGGCGCTGAAGCCCGGGAAGAAGTGGGGCGAACTCGAGGTGGCTGCGACCCGCACTGGTATTCGCGCCGACGTCTCTTTTGGCTTCTTCGGTTGCCTGCTTCTGGTAACTTCACCTAACTCCCTACGAAACCAACCGTACGAAAAAAAAACCTCTGTAACAACGACAACACGAAGCCGGCCAGCTCATCTCCGTCTCCAAAGATTCCATGCTCCAAAAAAAGGTCGGTGAAAAGGGCCTTTCCGAATACCTCGCCTCCGCCTCAAAGGACCCCGCCGCGCGCCGCAAGTTCAAGGCCGCCGGCGACATGTCTCTCGCCGCTGCGCGCAAGCCCAAACTAAGCGAAAACATTTACAAGCAAGTCAAGCTGCACGAAAAGTCGGTCGGATACTTTCATGGGGATATTCATCCTGGGAATATTAGGATCACGGAAAAGAAGCAGGTTCCCGGGAAGCCAGTTGAGTCGTAATGGTCCAAGTTGGATGTGTGATGAGGTGCACTGACGACGCACTTTGTTTCGGAGCAGTATCGAACTGGACAGGCGGAACTGATTGACTGGGGCTCAGGTTTGGAAGCATTGACCTATGAGAGAGAGACGGAGGGGAGGGGATGGTGCTGGCCCTCCCATCCGCCTTAAACTTTGGCGTAATGCTCACCAGGCTTTCCCATTTCGCCATCCCAACTTTTCCACAGCGCGAGATCCAAGCAGGCTCAACCCCACCACAATCAAGCTCGCGGACGGCCTTTCCCAAAAAAGCATCCGTGACGAGTGCAAAAAGCACGGCTTTGCATTCCGCAGCATCGTGGCCGCAGGCTCGCGCATATTCCGACGAGCACCCACGACGGCTGCTTGTGGGACGAAGGACGGCGGCGCCACGGAAGCGGTGTGAGGGTGAATCGGGTCTCGGATAGGAGCTTCTGCTGAATGCACTCGATCAACGTGAAACACTCTTCACTTATCGAAAATTTACGAAAAAAAAACAAAAATAGGGAACAACTGCAGCGACGAAACAGGCGTCGTAGAAAAAACCATTCTGGTGACAATAGCGCTACCCTTTCTTGTGGTAGCGCCTATTCATTCATTTTATTGCCACTGGCGGTTGCGCACCGCTTTTCCGCGGTAGCGCCCTCATTCTTTTGTTATTTTCATCATTTTTTGGGGTATAGTCACAATACAAATTTTTTAAGGCTCCTCAACTTATCTCATTCCCCATCCCACCCAGGGCCTTTTGTGCCACCCGCAAGGTTCAACCTTTCATTTCTCCTTTTTCAATAACCGAAGAGATTCAATTGATTTTCAAAACCGAAACAGCCAGTGAAATAGTCAAGAATTGAAAATGATTTCAAAGTCCCTAGGCCTCTTGAGAAATACTATTTGAGACCAAGAGAATTGAATCACATCAAATTACAGCTAGCCCGAAACTTTCGACCACCACCTGAAAACCAAGTCAAGATCAACTCTTTGTGTATTGGGCAGGAGAACAGACCTGCCAGAAATATAAAGCAACTGGTCTGTGGGTATTTACCTCTCAGTCTCTAGCCCTGACTGTCTGACTTGATTTTGAGGTGATTTTCACTTGATTTTCACTTGGTTTCCCAAAGTTTTGGGGATATCAATGTAAATTGAATCACATTCCAAATGCAGTGTAATCCATGTGATGCCGCTGCTTGCTGGGCCGAGAAAAAGGAAAAAATTCTTTGCCTTCGACAAAGTCAAACTGCACATTCTCACTCCTCTGCTGGCCAGGCACCCTGCTTTGCGCCAACCAACAGCCAGAGCTCCACTCTGGCCCTCAACAGTCCAGATTCCAGAACACTTTTGCGAGGCCACACAAACTCCAGAAGCCTCAGTAGTATTGATGCCCTTCCAGGAGAATATTACAATAGGCCGAAGTGCCACGTAATCGTTGGACATGGACTGCTGAAAAGTCACCTGTGTTGCCTGGACAGACAGGGTGAAATGTGCACTCCACTCTGGGCAACTGTTTTAGCAAGGCTTGCTTGCTGTGGGTACCTCCTGCTCTCTCTCAGTCTCTCTTTGCCTCTCTTTCTCTCTCTCTCACTCACTCACTCACTCACACACACACACACTCTCTCTCTCTCTCTCTCTCTCTCTCATTTTTCTCTCTCTGGGTTTCTAAATCTGTTGATCAATGGTGAGAGTGGTCGTGGGTGGAGGCTGGCAGAAACAAAGACAGAAGCGGAAGACACACTTCCCTGAAAGGGTTGGCAGACAGACGCACGCACAAAGCCGGAGGAGACACAAACTTGGTGGAGAGAAAAGAGAGCGAGAGGCAGAGACAGAGAGAGGCAGAGAGACAGACGCGTGTGTGTGTGTGAGCGAGTGGTGGCCTCGCGAACAGGGGGGAGAAAAAAAAAAAAGAAAAAAAAAAAAAGAAAAAAAAAAAAGTGCCCACCCTTTTGCTGCAAACTCGGGCTCCACCGGGAGAGACTCTTCGGCAGATAGCGAGAGAGAAAAGAGCGGAGAGCGCGACAAAAAAAGTGTAAACTGTGGAGGAAAAAAAAAACACGACGAATGCTTCGCGTCTCGGCTGCGACTTGCCCGCGTGGAGAGCCGTTCGCTTCACTTTCACCCGCACTGTCACGGCAACGTCGGCAACTCCAACGACATCAGCTCCTCCCAGACTCTTTCACCACGCAGCACAGGAAAGGCGCAAAACAAGGAAACGCAGCCACGCCGCGCTTCACGACGCGAAGCCCGTCGCCCTATTCCACCAAAATGCACCGCCTCCCCACACTGCTTCCCCCCCTCCTCCTCATCCTCCTCCTGCTCTCGATCCTCGCTCTCAGCTTTCCCGCCACCACAACCATCCTCAGCGCAACCGCCTCCCCGCTGCCCAACTCCTTCCCCACCGACCCGCACCTCCGCCTCGACTTCGCGCCACCCACGTCCCCGGCCCACCTCCTCTTCGCCCGCGGCGCGACGCCAGCCATCACACAAGACCCCACGGTCCTCCCGTCGCCGCCGTCTCGGCCCATCGGCCTCCGTTTCCGCTTCCGCCGCCGCACGATCGGGCTGCGCGGCGCGCGACAGGCGTGGCGGCCTCACCGGCGGGCGGCGGCGTTCCGCGCGTCGATGGCGGGGGTCGCACGAGGTACCGTCGGCGGAGGCGGTAGTGGATACGGAAGCGGTGGGCGACGGAGGGCAGCGGTCGGTGCGGCTGGTGCGGCGGTGGGGGTTCTTTGACAGGATTTCGAACGCGTTCAACAGTTGAGTTGCGACTTTTCCTCCCCATTACCGGTTTTCTTTTGCGCGCCGCGTTGTGTGATGTACGCGCGTTGTGCTTGTGTGTGACTGTGGACAGGTTGGAGCTGAGGGAGTGGTCGCGCGTGAGCGCTTCACTTGCATCTTTGACACGTCGCTGGAGGGCTCTTGAAGGGGCCACTCCACCACGATCAGCGGGTGGTGTCTCACACCTTCTGTGTCTCCCGCCACCCTCTCCCTCTGCCCCGCTACCCATCATCCGCGCTCGCCCTTTCTACGCGCCAACCAGGCGCTGTCAACACCGTCCGGAGCGGCGTGCAGAACGCCGTCCAAAAGGTGCAGAGCGGAGTCAACAATGCGGTCAACTCGGTCAAGAACGTGGCGCGCACAGTCAGCAACGGCTTCAGTTGAGTGGCACCAAAGGCGTCTTCTTCCCCAACTGGGTTGATCTTCATCCCCTCATACTACGCCCAACACACTCCTCCCCTTGCAACAACCCCGCCGTCAATAGACAATATCAAAAACGCAGTGAACAGCGGGATCGCGAAAGGAATTAGTAAGTCGACGCTCCCGACATTTCCACCCCGCGGTGTTTTCACTTTCGTTTTTAGTTTTCATTCTTCCACTGAAACTCTGATTCTACAAATACTTCACCTCCTCAGGCGCCGTCAGTAATTCATTCTCGAAAGGTGCGGAGAGACTCATACCTTTTTCCCTCAAGGACCAAAAACTCACTCTTCGACTGAAAAATGATCTTTGAACCATGGCAAACCGACAGAGGCGCTATCGAATGCGCTGAACAAAGTGAAAGACTTTGGGGGTAGGCGGGGGTTGGCCTTTTGTTAAAACAAAATATTGGACTAGCTCACAAGTCTTTGCCCTCTTTTCCCAGCAAAAGCCATGGACAAAGTGAACAACGCAATGGACAAAGTGAACAACGCCATCAACTCCGGAATCGGTAAGCCTCCGGTCCCTCCCCTCGCGCCCCCCCCCCTCCCTTCCCAAGCATTCCATTAAGCTTCCATTTCTCTCTCAAGACTACGCGGTCGACAAGATCCCGATGGGCGACGCAGCGCGGTCCATCACAAAGTCGCTGATCAAGGGGGTCCGCAACGGGGCGGCGAGCGGCGGGTTGCTGGGCGCCATCGCGGGCGGGTTCGCCGGGGTCGCAGACAACGAAGTGGTCAAGGAGGCGGTGAGCAACGTCGTGCACAAGATGGCGGCGCAGGGCGGCGTTCTGGGTGAGTTTTGTTGCTTGTTTGGGGGAATTGTTTTGTTCAATTGTCTCGTCTCAAACCGAGTCCAACCTACGTACTCTACAGGCAAGATCGGCAACGGGCTCATTGACGCGTCCAACAACGACTTTGTCAAGGGCTTCGTCGGATCTGCGGTGCACGGCCTCGCGAACGGCGGGCTGAGAGGAATGGCACTCGGTGAGTGGAGGGTTATAACCCGCCCACCTCTTGATTCCTTCGCTGACCCCCCACCCCCCTCCCCCGTTTCCCCAGGACTCGGCACCAGCGACATTGCACGCAACCTGGCGCAAAAGGCGATCGACAAGGCGGCGGAGCACGGCGGCCCGCTGGGCGACGTGGGGCGGTTTGTGAAAAAGGCCGAGGACAACGAGGCGGTGCGGTCGCTGGGGAACGCGGCGTTTGAGGCGGGCCGGAACGGCGGGAAGCCGAAAGGTGTGTGTTTTTTTTATTGTTTTATTTTCTCTTCTGTTTTCCTCTTATCTGGGTTTAACTCTTCTCCCCCCGCAAACAGCGATCCTCAAGAGCTTTGCAACGTCGGACGCCGTCGTCGGCCTCGCGTCGTCCAAGGCGCGGTCGGTGCTCGAGTCCAAGGCCGGCAGCGGTGGATTCATCGGTACAAAAAAAAAAAAAAAAAAGATATTTCTTACTTCGCAGCCGCCAATGATATTAACGCACGACTGTCTCCGCCACACAAAACAAACCAGGCAAGCTCGCGTCAAAGTCGCTCGCGCTCGCCGACAACCCGAACGCGCGGCTGCTTGCGAGCAGCGCGGCGGACGCGGCGCGCGGCGGCGGCGGGGTCAAGGGGTTCGCAAAGAACCTCGCAAAGTCGGACGCGGCCAAGGCGCTGGCGGGCGCGGCGGCGGAGAAGCTGGCGGCGTCGAACCCGGCGGGTGAGCGTGTTGTTGTTGAGCGCTCCTCCTTTTTTCTTTTCTGTTCTTTGAGCACCCACACACGCACACGCACACACTCACACAACCACACGTACGCCCAGTCGCGAACCTCGTGTCTCAGGCGCAGCAGCTCAAGGGCGCCGCGTCGGCCGCGCTGACGGGCACGCCGCTGGCTGCCGCGCTGGCGAATAGCGGGGCCGCCGCCGCGCTGACTGCAAAGGCGCGCAGCAAGGCCGAAGCCGCCGTCGGCGGGCTGCTGGGCAAGGCCGCCGGGAAGCTGGCGGGGGCCGGAAATAGCGGCGGAAGGAGCGGCGCTGCGAAATCGCTTTCGCGCGGGAACGGTGGGGCGTCCCGGTCCGTGCCGCGCTCGTCAAGGTCGTCAAGGTCGTCAAGGTCGTCGCGGCCGTCGCGATCGTCTCGATCGTCGCGGTCATCGCGGTCGAGTCAGCGACGACCGCAGGGCGGGAGCCGGAACCCAGGGACCAAGACGACGCCGCAGGCAAAGCCAAAGCCTAAGGCGGCGACAGTCAAGAAGGGTGAGCGAGGGTCATCGTTAGACTCACGTGTGAGTGCGGGAAAGGCTAACCCTCGACTATTTTTCACCAATTCGCGGAAACAAAACAAAAAAAGCAACGGCCCGCAAAAAGTAATACTGCAAGCAGATGACCCAACCGTTCACAACTTTCGGCGGATTGGGAATCGACGCGGTAAAGGCATTTAATTTTCCCATTTTGCGCGTCTCTCCGCTACCGCTTCTCCTCAAATTGATTTTTCCTCCCATCTTGCCTCGTTTTTTCCGCCAAACCCGACTATGCGAAAAAATCTATTTGGCCAATTAGTGGCTCGCATGTTCTTTTTTTTCCCCCAATTTACCTTTTCTTTGCTTGTGGCGCGCCTTTAGTTTTTTCTTTTTCCCAGCCTGGCTTTTTGTGAGAGTTTTCTGTTGCGTAAAACACTTCTTCTACGCGACTTTGCTGTGCCGCATTAAACGGCAGTAGCACTCCCCCGTAGTAGTATGAGGGAGCAGGTGGGGGGCGAGAAGGGGAGCCAACGAACAAGAGCTTTGTTTGATGAAAGGAAGAGAGGGAGGTTTGTTTTGCCCACGAGGGTGCTTGGAGAGAGTGTTGTGTAGAAGAATCTCCTGTGTCGGTCGGCCCAGGGTGCTTTTCAACGCTTTGTTCTGCTCAGTCTGAGCATCTTGGTCAAAAACCAAACAAAAAAATGAAAAAAGCCAATCTTTTTTTCGCCCAGTCTTCGCTCTCGCACCGCTGCGCCGACTCGGCTGGTGGGTGCTTGGCGCCTTCAGCGCCATGGCGGCCTCACGGCTGCTTTCGGGGTGTCCGAGGTTCCCTCATTCTGATGGTTTCCCTTTCTCCCCTCACAGAGGAAGGATAGGTTACAGTCATCCTTCGCCGTCGTCCCCCACAACGGCGGCCCGACTTGCTTTGCAGTCTCTCTGTGCTGTGTCTAGCCTACGATGGAGGTGGGTACACTCATCCCTCGCTTGCATGACTGAAGACTGACTCTCCGATAGGATTGTCGTCCACCGTACCTTCGAACACCGAGGGCCATCAAGCGCGCCCGGCTCGAAGTGCCGATCCAGCCCGTCCGCGACCCCCCGGGTGCGTGAGAGGGTTTGTTTGCGGATCACAGTCGCCTCACAGGCGGGGCCGGCCAAGCAGCGCCCCGCCATGCGAACCAAGCAGCAGCCGCCGTTGCGGCAGCTGACGGGGAGGACGCCGAATGGTACGACGCTCCTCCCGGGGACGAGGCCGACCCTATGGATGATGAAGAGGTGGACATTCGCTACATCCGCGAGTCTGACGACGTTGCAGACCTCTTCACCGAGGGAGTCTTCGATCTGCACTTCGCCATCCATGACCTGGAGCGCCTGCGCAAGGCCTTTCCCAGGTGGGAACGGGTTCATGCAGTGAAAGCCCCCTCCCTCAAACCAGAACACGCCACGATGCTCAAGGTGGATCGGACGGAGAAGGTCACAAAGGAGGCTGCTGCCTGGGGCAAGTCGGTCAAGTCCATCTACCAGCTCTTCCATCAGGCCCTCATTGTCGACAGGCTAGCCGCTGACAGCCTCGCGGCGGTGACAGCTTTCGCCGCTGCCCCTGCCGAGGCGGCCCGAGAGTCCCTCCCTGCGTTGGTGGCGCGCGTCCAAGCAGCGGCGAGAGTGGCAGAGCACGCCGCTTTGCTGGCCCAAGCTGATCTGGCTACGGCAGTCAAGGCCCAGCGCTTCCATGTTCTTCGCAACAGCCCACTCAAGGCGTTCGCGGAGGAAATACTGGAGGCTCACCCGGTGGGGAATGACGCTCATCCCCCGCTCATCGCCCCAGGCATCAACCTGGCTGACTGGGTCAATAAGGACTACCGTCATATTTACGAAGCCAAGCACGGCGGGAAGTTTTTTCCAGCCGGCTCCTGCGGTCGAGGTCGTGGTTGCGGGGGCAGATTGTCAGGCCAGTCTTCCAGGCGCGGGGGCAGTGGCGGCGCAGGCCGCGGCGGCACGTCGCGCGGCAAAGCTCGCAGCAGCCCTCCGGCTGGGAGCGAAGCGAAGTGACCCCTCAGAGCGCTCCCCAGCCGCCCCAGACGGAGCGGGCGGCCGGGGCCGTTTCCAATCCGTTCCCGTCCGGGCCAGGGCCTCCTCTTTGGAGACCGCCAGCGCCCCCCTCCCCGGTCGACCTTGAGGACGGGGAACTTCCCCCGCCTCCTGGTTTTTCAGAAGTGTTCCCAACCGACGGGGATCAGTCCCATCTCAAGTCATGGACCGAAAACTGGCGCGAGCTCTCCACATGCCCGCACCGGCTGCGGGGTCTCTTTCTCCGACAAGACCCTCGCAAAACACTCTTCCCCAGCGCACAGTCGTCAGCATGGCTCTCCTGTCTCCTACTGACGATAGCGGGGTTGGATCCACCCTGCGTCCCGCGCTCCTAGCCCTCCTATTCCCGATACCGTTGCCAGAAGTCCCCGTGGGGGGTCGACTCTGTCATTTTTGGGAGATGTGGAGCAACCTGGGAGCACAGCCAAAGTTGGTGGAGACGGCTCGGTTCGGCGCGAATCTCCGTTGGCGTCAAGGGGGACGAGTCCCTCCGGCCTGGCCCCTCCGCAAGAACCCGTCCGAACTGGACCAACTCCACCTCCTGGCCAAGATGGAGGAGATGGTCCAGAAGGATGGCGCCCGCGACTTCACGGCAACGGCCACTTCCGCCTTGAGGGAGGGGAGAGCTGGATGGTCAGCCCCACGTTTCTGATCCAGCAAAAGAACAAGATTCGACAGATTGCGGACTACTGAGGGGTCAACGTGCTGCTCGAGCCCCCTCCAAGGTTCACCTTTGCAACCCAGGCATCAACGGTTCAGTTCATGTCGACGCAGGCCTACCTGGGGGGGGTGGACATTGCGGACGCCTATTGGCACATTGCAGCCCGCTTGCCCGACAGGCGGCGGCTGATTGTCATGGCACTCCGACGCCTCTGGCAAATCCTTGTCCTCGCGTTCAGCGTCGCCCCTGCGCCGCAGATTTTTTCAATGATGTTGAAATTTCCGGTTGGGCTCCTGCACCAGATCGGTCTGGCCATCCTGAACTACATGGACGACCTGGCCACCTGCGGTACGACGTTGGCCGAAGCCTCCTGGGCTCTGCTCCTCACAATCCTGCTCCTGCAGGCCCTGGGGTTCCTCATCAGGTGGGAGAAGTTGGAGCTGCCCGAAACCGTTCGCCAGTTCATTGGACTACAGTGGGATCTGCATCGGGGCCTTGTCTCCCTCCCGGAGAAACGCCTAGCAGCACTGCGGGCGTGCTTGCTACTGGCTGCACGCTCTGACAGCCTCCCGCTGAAGAAGGTTGCGGCGATTCTAGGAACGATACAGTCAGCCTCTCTGGCGCTCCCTGCGGCGGTGATTTTCGCTCGCTCTCTCCAACGCGACCAGAATCAGGTTGTCAAGCAGAAGGTGGCCCCCCTCCCGGTGACAGGAGTGCGGAAAGCGTGGGCACACCTCTGGGTCAAAATCTCTCCCAGCAGTCAAGCGGCCCTGTGGAAGCTGCTGAGCATGCTTCAGGACTGGAATGGACAGGCCTTTCTTCCACGGGCTCCGACTCTCATCTTGACAGCCGACGCGACGCCCTCTCATGGGTGGGGGGGTCATGTGCTCCTACCTGGATCGCTGAGTCCCCTACGGCTGGGAGAACCATGGTCTCCGGCGCTGCTGCATCGATTTTTTCCCGAAATTCCGGCCGCCACGATTGCTTTGGCAATTTCGGGCCAACGTCTTGGGCGTCTGATTTCGAACAACGTCCTCAAAGCCCTAGCGCATGTACGTCTCGCACAGCTGCTCCGCCGTTGCAGTCTCCTGCCCCCCCAGGGTCACTTCCTTCACCGGTCGGACAACACCCCCACAGTGTTCTACATAAACCGAGGCGGGGGCGCTCGAGCAGATCGCCTCTCGCGGACCGTGGAGATCCTCCTTCGAGATCACCTGTCAGCAGGTTCTTCCTGCGAGGCAGAACACATTCCAGGGGACCTGAACATACTGGCCGACACAGACTCTCGCCAACCAGCCGACCCAGCAGGATGGACTCTGTGCTCCTTGCTGTTTCGCCAGTTCGACCGGCTGTGGGGCCCGCATTCAATCGACCTCTTTGCGTCCAGACTCAACTCCCGGTGCACCTGATACTGCTCCCGGAATCGCCTGGATCCCCTGGCAGTCGCTCACGACGCTTTTGCAGTGACCTGGGCGGACGAGAACGCCTGGATTCACCCACCATGGGTTCTTCTGACTCGCGTCTTGGCCACCATTCGCAGGACTGGAGCGGAAGCAACAGTTATGACCCCCTTCTGGCCATCCCAGGTCTGGTTTCCGTTAGCGCTAGAGATGCCAGTCGCCCCCCTGTTCAAGCTGCCTCCTGGGTCACACTTGTGGGAGGAGACCGGCCAGCCAGCGCGGCCTCACCCAATTGGGCCAGCAGTCATCTGGCGACTCAGCGGGAGATTGCAGGACTCGGCTGCCTTTCGCATGCGGCTGTCGAGCTCCTCTCCGCCTCCAATGCCCCGACTACCGTCCGGGCCCATGACAGTCGATGGAGACGATTTGTGGATTGGTGCCAGTCACGGGGTCTGGATCCCCTGGCAGCCTCTCTCCAGGAAGTCCTCGAGTACCTAGCCATCCTCTTTGTTCAGCTCGATGGCGAGGTGTCTGGTATTGCAGCGCACAGGGCGACATTGGCAGCAGTTAATTTGGTTTCCTCCTACGTGCCTCTGGCCCTCACGTGGACTTCATCGATTCCGGCGGGGGAAGTCTTCGCCATGTGGTTCAGGACGTGATGACAGCAGCAGGCATCCCACACGTATCCTCACGCGGCTTTACTCCTCACGACATCATCGACGCAGCAGCCTCCATGATGCTGGCGCTTGGTTTGGGCGAGGACTCAGTTTGCGACGGCCGGTGGCGTTCCGAAGCAACGCTCTGGCAACATTATGACCGGCACAAGCAAGATCTTTGGTGTCTCAGGGACCCAATTCCGGCGGCCTTCTTGTCCCGCAATTGCCTCGGCCCGTCCACCCCCTCGGGCACCGAGAGCGGTGGCAGCTCGAGTTCTGTTCGAGGGTCATCTCGCCGCGCTCGCCCACGGGGGCGGGCGGTGGCGGTCCCGGCTGCCCGGCGGTCTGCTTGGACGAAGTAGCACCCTGGGCCGACCAACACAGGAGATTGTCTCAGCGTAGCGATTCATGCAGCTTAAGCCGCGATCTCCGAGGAGGGAGGCCCAGGGTGCTTTCCCAACCCATGGCCTCCCACACCCTGGGCTCTCCCCCTCCTGTCGGGTTTCTTTTCCCTTGGGCAGCCTTCACCGACTTCTCCCCTTATCCTCACGAGTCATTGCGGCTGGAATAGTCCGGCGCACATATACCCCTACTCCTAGTCTTATGGCGCTGGTTTTTCCTGGGCGGCCTTTTTTCCCCACAGGGGTTTTTTTGTCCGGGTTTTTTTCCCAGTCGCCTGGTGCTCATGCATCTCCCAGCCTCTCTCTTCGCTCTCTTGTCGCTCCGACTGAGCGAAAAAAAGATTGGCTTTTTTCATTTTTTTGTTTGGTTTTTGACCAAGATGCTCAGACTGAGCGGAGCAAAGCTTTGAAAAGCACCCTGGGCCTCCCTCCTCGGAGATCGCGCCTTAAGCTGCATGAATCGCTACGCTGAGACAATGAGAAAAGCGAAGCTCTCCAAGTTATCCGATTCTTGGTTAACGAAGAGAAATAATCCCCAAGAGCGAGCAAGCGAGACACAACACCAACACACACACACACACACACACACACAAACACACACACACACACACACTTTCGCCGCTCGCAGACACCGGGGGCGACACACAAAAGCACACAAACAAAGCACCACAATCCGCCAAACCACGTGCGTAGTAAGCATGTGTAATCTGTCTCTGTCTCTCTCTCTCTCTCTCTCTCTCTCTTCTCTCTCTCTTTCTGTCTCTTCCACTCTGATTCCAAAAACGAGGGAGAAACAAAAAAAAAGATACAAAAAGAAAAGAAAGAAAAAAGAAAAAAAAGAAAGTTCTGAAGTGCCCAGCAGCACAACAACAACAAAGACACACACCGCCATTGACCAATCAGGACGCCGTCCTCGACGACGCCCGCCACTTCTTTGACTCGGACGACGCGACGACGTGACGACGCACTGCACCACCCACCACCACCACCACCACTACCACCATAATGCTCTGTCCTCCAAGCGGCTCCTCCTCCTCCTCCTCCTCCTCCTCCTCGTCAATCAGCACCATCTATGGTCACCGCAGTCTCCGCAACCACCAACGGGTCCTCGCACCGTCCACCTCTGCCGCCGCCGCCGCCGCCGCCGTCCTCACCCTGCTCCTTCTCCTCCTGCCCCCCCATCCTCTTCTCCTCCTCCTCCTATTCGTTATGCGGCGTCGTCGAGGCGGCTCCCATGCTGCTGCCACTAGCGCCGCCGCCGTCGCCGCCGTCTCCTGTAGTCGCCCACGGCGGCGGCGGCGGCATGGAAGGTGCTCGAGTCGGTGTCTCTGTCACCGTCGACGATGCCGACAGCAGGGACATCGTCGACAGCAGGGACGACGACAACAACGACATGAAGCAGGAGGAGATGCGAGAGCCTCCTCGTCATGGCGCTTTGCATCCGTTGTTTGTCGTCGTTGCCGACGACGACGACGACGGCGACGACGATGAACAGCGACTCGGTGTCTTCGCTGGTGCTGCCGCCGCTGCGATCTCGCCGCCTTCTTTGTCTCTCGACCACGCCATTGACCGCAGCATCGACAGCAGCAGCAGCAGCAGCAGCAGCGATCTCCCACAGACGGAGGAGGAGGATGCGGATCGGCGTCGCCGTCGTCGTCCCAGCAGCGTGAGTGTCAGCATTGCTTTGCGTCTGCGGCGCCGCGGCCTCTGGGACCGCATAAAGAGCAAGGCCCACGACGTCGGAAGCAGCGTCTCGGGTGAGTGAGGGAGCGAGTGCGAGAGCCAGCAGAGAGAGAGACAGAGAGCGAGAGAAAGAGACAGGCAGATTGAGTCGTGGGACAGACAGTCAGACAGACAGACAGACAGACAGAGAGACAGACTGAACTGACAACGGACAGACGAGAGAGAGTGAGAGAAGAGAGCGAGAGAGACAAGGGCTAGATCTTTTCACAATTTACGGTCGCCTTTGCAAGACTGAAAAGGGGGAGGCACCTTTGGTGTGTCTCGTGTTGTGTAATCCCATTTTGTGTCTCGCTCTTTTGCTTTCGCCCAATCTTGCTTGCTCACGAACAAATACCTTCCTCCCCTCGTTCCCCCCCCCCCCACTGTGCCAAAAAGGCGCCGTGCGCTCCGCCGCCAGCAGTGCCGTCGACGGAATCGCCCACGGTGCTGGTAAGCCAGCATGCAATACACGCACTGGAAACGCCGCCCTCTGACAGATTTCTCTGGCCTCACAGAAAAAGTCGCGGCAGCTGCGTCAGCGGTAAACGATGCCGCCAGTCGAGTTGTCGGTAAGGTCCGCTGCTTTCTCCTCCGCAATGTCAGTGCTCTTCATCAGATGACTCCCTCCGCACCCCGTCACTACCACCATAAAAAAACCAAAAAAAAAAAAAAAAAAACACAAAACTAAAGACCGCGCCGCAAGCTACATCCCACCCACGGCAAGGAGCATTGTGAGCTCGGCCATCGACGGTGCAAAAGGCGGCGCGATGGGAGGCGGGCTGTACGGCGCTATTGCCGGGACCGTCGCGGGCGTGCTCGACAATGACCACGTCAAGAACGCGATGCGAGCGCCCGTCAAGCATCTGTTCCAGGGAATGGCGTCAAAGAGCGGGGTGGTCGGTGAGTTTGTCGTGTTCGCTGATTGGGGCGAAAAGAAAGATCTGCGAGCAGAAACTGAATTTGTTGGGAATTTCCTTCTTTTTTGTCACTTGATTACGATAGGTTCTCTTGGTCGCGGGCTCCTGTCCGTTGCACGCAACAAAAAGGTTCAGGACCTCACTCACTCGGTGCTGTCGGGCGCAAAAACCGGTGGATTCAAAGGCATCATCGCGGGTAAGTGTTTGGCCTCAGTCTTCATTGGGGACGCGGGCTTCAAATAATCCCGCCCTACGCCGGACGTGAAACGAAAAATTCAAGGCGTCGCCACAAGCGACACCGTCGTCGGCCTCGGAAAAAGTGTTGCAAAGTCTGTTGTGGATAAGGCAGCCGCGCAAGGTGGGCTCCTCGGCGACATTGGCAAGACGGCTTTGGACATTTCGCGGAACGGAAAAGTGCGGTCGCTCGCTTCAGCAGCGGTTGATGCGGCCAGGAGCGGCGGCGGAGCAAAAGGCTTGTCACATTTTTACTTTTCGATTCCACCATTTGAGATTCGGTTTGTTCGGCCGAGCGAGAGAACTAATTCGGGCTGCTCCTTCGCCTTTCCCATAGGAATCGCAAAATCGTTTGCGACCTCGGATGCCGTGATCGGCCTCGCAGGGTCAGAGGCAAAGTCTTTCCTCCGCGACCGCGCCAAAAGCGGCGGACTCGGCAGTTGAGTTTCACATTCGCACACCACACGCCCTTGCCTTCGAGGTCGACAACAAAGTTGCTTAAACCCCATTTCCCTTTTCCACGTTGAAGGTTCGCTCGCGATGAGAGCTCTCGACCTCGCTGACAACCCCAAGGCGCGAGCGCTTGGAAGCGGTCTTGCCGACGCTGCGCGAGGCGGGGGCGGGCTCAAGGGCATGGCAAAAGGGTTTGCCACTTCGGACGGCGTCAAGTCAGTGCTCAAGTCGACGGCCACGGACTATTTGCGCAGCAAAGCACAGGAGGGCGGGACTGGCGGTAAGCCTACTTTTTACTGCCAACATTCTTGCGGGAGAGGCTAGCACCCGCGACCACGCCCTAACACAGCAGCATATCAGGCTCGCTCGCGCTCCGCGCCCTCGACCTCGCCGAGAACCCGAAAGCGCGCGCACTAGCTGGTGGTCTGTCCGCCGCCGTGGCCAACCGAAAGAGCGGCCTTAAGGGAATGGCCAAGGGCTTTGCGACTTCAGACGCCGTCAAGTCCACTGCAAAATCAATGGCGAAGGACTACATTACGAGCAAAGTGGGAGACCTTGGCGCTGCAGGTATGAACAGCGGATGGTCCTTTTCTGTGCTTGGGGAGTGTGAAAGAGTCCCATCTTCTGTAGACACACATGCACCACACACTCCCTATGGCAGCTACTTTTTGTCGTCGCAAACTCACCTTCCAACAACAACCCAAAAAAAAAAAAAAATAACAAAAAAAAACAGGCGACCTCGCCAAGACCGCCCTCAACGTCGCGGGCAATCGCAAAGCGCGCGCAGCTGTCGCAAAAGTGGCCAAGGGCCTGAAGCGGCAGGTCGCTTCTCGGCAAAAGGGCGGCAAGGCCGGCAAGGCCGGCGGAAACGGCGGTTCTCGCCAAAAGGGAGGGAAAGGCGGCAGTAGCGGCAGGGGCGTCGCCGGCGCTCGGCCAAAGAGCGGAAAAAGCGGCAAGGGCGGCGGCGGCGCAAAGTCTCAGCGGGGCGGGACGCGTGGCACTGGCGGAGCACAAAAAGGTGAGAGAGGAGGGAGGTGTAAGTACATTTCTGAAGGGCTATTAACATTCTTAAAAGCTGGTGCACGGAAAGGCACCCGCGCAAAGTCGACCGGGCGGTCGGGGACAGGGACGAGGTCGTCGAGGCCGTCGACAAGGGCCAGTGGGGGATCCCGCAGCAAGTCGGGAGGAAGGCGAAAGTAGGCAGGCCGGTTGCAGGCCGGTTGACTCCGGAAAGAAAGTTGTGTGCGTTCGCGCGAGAGTTGTATACCAGTTGTGTGTTCTTTTTTTGCCTTCCCTGTCTTTTTTTTTTCCGCACTCGCTCCCCTTTTCCTTTCCTTTGCTTTTAGGAAAGTACAGTTCCGTTCCCTCAATCCATGGACCCGTCCACCTCTGTATTGTAAACATTAGGCGCGCTCAGTATATAACCTTCTGTGATTAGCCTCGCTGGACGTTCTTAATTTTCTCATGATCATGTTCTGTGCTCCCCGCTGGCCAGGAGGCACAACATCATGAAGGCGGGCACAGAGTGACCATTCCTTGTGAATTCTTTGGACAAAAATGGCAACACAGATGGCATCACAGACAATAGTGCCTTGCAAGGGGAGGGTGCGTGATGGCAGGACGGGGCGATCGATCGATCGATCCATCGAACCGAAGAAAAGAAGAACTTCAGTGGGGCGCATCGGGCTGGCGGTTGGGAGCGATTTGACCGGGGAGGGGGCGATAAAGCTAGAAAAATGCCGGACAAACCTTCGAGAGTCCATTGGATAAGGGCGTAAAAGGAGTTCGTCACATTGAGTGATTAGACCCAATTCACCTCTTAGTTTGATAATAAATCATGTTGTCCCTCGCGTCTTTTTTTTTTTTTTTTTTTTTTTTTTTTTTTTTTAAGGTTTGGAGTGGAAAACTGAAATTGCCTACATTCCCATATCATGGGATGGGGGCGATCGATAGAAGAAAAAAAAAACAGAAAAGGAATGGGAGACAGCAAAAAGTCACCTTCGGAGCGAGGAAAGAAAAAGCGAAAGAAAAAGACGTGGAGTTTTTTGCGCCAGTAGTGACGCGGGGGGCTGCATAATTGCGATCAAAGTCGCCAGCCAGTTCCCTTCGTACTTGATCGGAAAATGAACCATCACCCGATTCTCCGCGTCATGTTACGCGGACCGAAGCATTTCCCTTCTACTGCTATTAATAATAATAATAATAATAATAATAATAATAATAATAATAATAATAATAATAATAATAATAATTGTAAGATCAATTCCATCCCCCAGTACAAATTGAAAACGGGGTCGCCGCCAAGCAGTCGGCGCGGACTGGCGCGGATTTCATTTCATTTCTTTTTTTCTTTTTTTTTCTTCCTCGCCTTGTTTTGTTTTTTCTTCTTTCTCCCTTGTTTTGTTTTTTTTTCGCTTCTCGTCGCAAAGGGGGGTCGGGCGCGGGGAAGAAGCGCTGTCTGGAATGTGACGCATCAGGTGTTGAAATTTTTAATTTTTTGTTTTTGTTTCTTTTTGGTTTTTTTTGCGCGAAGACGATTTTGTTGAGCCAAAGACGGAAGCGGATGAAAAAATTGGTGCTGGAGAAAGGCAGGGAGAGAGAAAAAGAAAGAAAGAAAGAGAGAGTGAGAGAGAGAGAGAGAGAGAGTGTGTGTGTGTGTGTGTGTGAGTGTGTGTGTGCGCCCGAAACCACACGGACCAAAGAAGAGTTACTAATCGATCATTCTGCTGTTTGACGTGCATCTCCCCCTCTCCCGACTCGCGCGTCCCGTTCACCAAACAACCCCGACCCGACTTTTTCACCCTCCTCGCCTCTTGCTTGCACAAGCGATACCCGCGACTGGACCCAGAAAGCGTCGAAGAAAAAAGCACGCGCACGAGCGGTGACACTGGCCTGACTCATCGACTTCTTGGCCTCCCACAAACCCCTCAAGGCTTCCCCTTCCGCACCCATGACAGATCGCGCCGCTGAAGCCAAGGCGGCGAGCTGCTCCCCAGACGAGCGGCCGATGCCCGCGGGAAGCGACGCGGCGGCTCCGAGGGCCAGTGCGCGGGAGGAGCCTGAGCCCATGCCCCGTGCGGCCAGCTGGGACGGGGTGCTTGCGGTGCCGGCGGCTACGGCCGCTCACAACGACTCGGAGGAGAACGGCGGCGGCGGGGGAGAGCCGGAGGTAGGTGGAAAGGGGAGGTGGGGGGAGGGAATCGAAAGATGTTTGTGACTCATATCGTCTCGCCTTAACCTACCAATCCCACACACACGCACACGCACAGTGCCCGTCTGGGACCCCGACCACCCTCCGACGCCGCATCACCAAGCTGCAAGCCAAGCTTGCGCAGTCGCGCGAGGCGCGCGCGCGCGTCGAAGCCGCCTCGCGCTCGCTGCGGCGGGAGAGCGCGCGGGAGGTCGAGCTGATGCGAACGGCGCTGCTGGCGGCGCTGCAAAAGGAGGCGCGGCACGCGCGGGAGCGGGCCGCGATGACGGCGCGGATCGCGGAGCTGCAGGAGGAGGTCGCGGCGGCTCGGTCGACTGCGGCCGCTGCGGCGGCGGCGGCGGCGACGGCGAAGAGCGAGGCGGAGGCGGCGGGTGCCGGTGGGGAGAGCCGCGGGGCCAGCGGCGATGTTGTGGCGTCGTCGCCCTCGACGTCGTCGGGGGCGGACGACGCGGGGTCGACACGGCGCGGCCGGAAGGTGTCGTTGACGGCGTGGATGAATTCAAAGGTGCGAGGGCCGTTACAGCGGATGTCCAGCCGGAGCCCGGATGGGCGCGGGGGCAGCGGCGACTCGGAGTCGCGGTCGGTGCTGGCGTTCGGGGCAACGATGCCCGCCCTTCCGGCGGCGGCGGCGCCGACGCCTCCGGTGACGGTAGCGGTGGCAACCGGTGAGGCGGCGGCGGTGGCCAGCCGCTGCGAGTGCGAGAAGCTGATGCGTCTGCTGAAGGTCCAGACGAGGGAGACGGCGGCCGCGAACGCGAGGATCGCAGAACTTACGGAGCAGCTGACGAGCCTTCGCATGGAGATTTTACTCCCGGAGGGGGCTGGCGATTTGTCTGGGGTGATTAAGTCTAGCCCTGTGGTTCAGGTAGAAACGACGGCTGGTAACGCCGGGTCCACGTTGACAGAGACTACGGTCGTGTGTCGAAAGCGAACTAAAATGGAGGGCAAAGCGGCCAGCCTGAACTCGGAAGGCACCTCAACCCCTCCTGCCAGGGCGAAAAGCACGAGGAGCAAGTCGAAGCAGCATCGACCAAGGGCGGCAACGGAGCAGCCTGCGGAGAAGAAACACCACCTCGCCGGCGGACCGGAACCCTCCGTGCAACCGAACGGCACCGTACGCGTCGGAAGAAATAATGCAGAACCTGTAACCGACACGTCTCTTCGCCCTAAGGACGGAGCACTGATCAAATCGACCTCGCCACATCCGTCCATGATTCCCCGCCTCAAGCGCAGCGTTTCATGTGCGACCGCTACGCCGCGAGGCAGCGCAGATACCGTGGACGGACCAAGGTGTCCAAACTGCGCGGCGCTGAGCATCGCACTGGAGCAGCAAGCGTCGGAGCTGCTGGAGGCGCACCTCGCGCTGGACAACCTCGGGCCGGCTTCCGCGCTCGCCCCGAGGGCTGTGGATCTGAGTGAGCCGCTAGCAGGCAAGGTCCGACGGTTGTCCGAGACGGTGGTACGACACCAAATGGAGCTGGCGGCCCTTCAGTCCGAGCAAAACGCTGTTCATACCAAGCTTGCGTCAAGCAATACGACAAGAGAGGGTTTGGAACAACTGCTCAAGTGCACCATGACGAGCCTGCGTCTTGTCGAGTGGTCCAACTCTGGGGATGCCCCAATGGAAGATCCGGAGGGCCGGATCGAGGTTTGGAAGAAGCGAGCGATCGCAGCAGAGGAGACTTCACGAAGCTACGCCGATTACACGAGCATGCTGGAGCGCGACGTTGCCATGTTGGAGCAGGAGCTGTCGGTGGCAAAAGAGAGCGAGGCGCGGAGTACTGCGGTTACTAATACCGAGACTTTGGAGGTCCAAACCCTCAAGCGAGAGCTAAAGGACGCGAACCACGAGATCAAGCAGCTAACGGCAAAAGTCACCGAAGGCGCCCAGCTGCAAATTCAGCTCCGAGAGGCCGCGGCGTCCGTCGAAACCTTGAAGCGCGAAATCGCAGAAATCATGTCGGAGACGGCAAAGCGCGGGACAGAAGATAGCGGCGCGCTGAAGGAGGCAAAGTCCGAGATTGGTAGGCTTCGGTCAATGCTGGCTAGCCGCGAAATCGAATGGGCCGCCAAGGTCGATGAGGCATGGCGAACGGTTGCAGAGTCTCGCTGTGGTCCAGAGGTCGGACGCGAAACAGCTGTGCTTGTGGGCAAGCTCTCCGAGAGGGAGCGTGAGGTCGAGACGTTGCAGTCGCGGCTCTTGGTATCCGAGGAGCGGCTGCAGTTGATGGAGAAAGCCGGCCTTCGCGAGTCGACGGAATTCAACAGTTCGTCCACAATTGCACACACGGATGCACTCAGAGACATGCAAAAGCTCCGGGAGACGGTTGAGCGACTATCCCATGATTTGTCCAACGCGTCCAGGAGGGCAAAGTGCCGTAACGATGAGAATGTTTGTTTGAAGGTGCAACTTTCGAGCTGCCTTCAAAGCATGGAGAGCCTCAGGGCGCAGCTCAATACTGCCAAGGTCACCAACGCAGATCTTCTCTCGAAAATTCAGAAATTGGGGCAAAGAAAGCAGGATCTCACAGAAACTCGTGGTCAGGCGGGCCTGGACAGCTCGCAATCCACACCTTATCAGGATCTTAAAGAGGGGTTATCCCGCAGTTCAGCGACGGGGACTACAGTAGACGAATCAAAGGACAACAACAAGTTGGGGTACCCAGCGGGTCTGGACGCACCATACCAATCACGAGTTATTAAAGGTCCTTTCACTTTCGGAGTGTTAGTTCCGCGTGAATTCCTATCACTAACTTTCTTCCCAGACTCTCAGCTTTTCTCCGCATCCACCACTGCAATAGCAACTTTTGTTTGCATATATGGCCTGTAAGTTCGCACAAAGTAAACCCAATCAAATGTCGCTCAATCGATCAAATCTTCAGAGTCATACCCCTCTCAATATTCAACGTCCTTCGAATGGAGTTGCCGTTTGCGTGGCGGATAAGCGTGCAACTCTTTGGAGGGGCCATGGCGATCCTGATCATCTGCCGACCGCGCGTGGATCAGTGACAACCGACAGCTTGGATTACTTCTCATCCAACTCTTTGTGTATATAATAGAATGTGACTTGCCGCTCAAATTATTTTTTGCGTTCCCCTTATTACCCCTCAAATACACAGTTCCATCATGGCGACAAACGAAGAAACGACCAGCGAGCACGCTGATCAGCTCCGGCACGATCTCGTCATGGCGGCGGAGATTGGGCAGTCGCTGCTCGCAGCAAACACAAGGCTGGAAGAAGAGAACGCGGCCCTCCGCGAAAAGGTGGCATGCTACGAAGATCGCGTGGCGGGTTTGCTGACGGAGACCTTTGACGCGGTGAGAGGCGATCCCGCTTGCGGGGGTTTGCGTCATTTTCGCGTTGCCCATCCTCCGATCCTGTCGATGGGTTGAAGTAACGTGAATGTAATGTTTTCGAACCGACGAAAAAGAACAAACTGCAACAGCAACTGCAGCAGCAGCTGCGGCGGACGGTGAAAGTCGAGACCGGTCTGTTCAAAGCAGCCTCCTGAACGCCCTCCTTGCCAGTCGCTGATCCACCGGCGCTCCTCTCCTTACGTGCAGACGAGCTCCTTAACCAAATCCACGAGCTCGAAGAGTACAAGCGCGACGCGGAGCGCGACCGCGTTTCAGCCCAGGCGCGTGTCAGGGCTCTGACGGCGGAGCTTGCGGCAGCGCAGGGCGGCGCGAGCCAGCTGAGCCTCAGGAACGAGGAGCTGACGCGGCGCGTTGAGAAGCTGGAAGCGCTCTGTGAGCGAAGGTCGCGTCAGAAACTTCCCTCGCGGTCACAGACGCACCCGGTGGCGCCCGATTCCGCGCGCGAAGGACCACGGCCGCTTCCTGTCGATAGCCAAGGCTTTGAGAGGCTTCGTTCGACTGTTTGCGACGAAGTTGAGCGTCGCTGTGAGTAAAACAGAGGGGTAGGAGGGACAGTGGGCTGGCGCGACGCGTGGGTGAGACTTAATATTACCATTTCGGTCTGGATTCATAGCGCCGACCGAGACACAGTCTCCATCTTTGGCGTCGAAGGAAAACGAGCAAATTTTCAAGGTCCTCCAAAAGGTCGAGGAGCTCCACAGAAAGAATCAGAGGCTAGAGGAGACCGTTGCAGAGCTTCAGACTATGCTTGCGGACATCAGAGACTCGCCCTACAGAGACGAACCGCCGATGGTGGAAGCCTGCCCTGAAATGAAATACATCACGCTCGAGGAGGAGATCCCAAATGCACCAGAAGGATGTCACGACTTCCAGGATGGTGATCGGGGGCATGCAAGGGTCAAGGATGGTTGTGTTGTAGTTACATCAAATAAGGAAACACAAACGGACGCTGTCTTTCGAACTATGGATATGGACTCGCTGCCAAACGGCCAGTTTCGCGACAGCTTGGTTCGCACGTCTTCCGCAATGTCCCTTCCAAACACAACCCAAGGTACAGATCGAAGCGTTCGGGCACTCTTTCCTTCAATCTCTAATCCGCGAATCATAATTAGACATGTTTTTCGGTAGGTTTTCAACATCTGATCGAGCCAGACCCACGACGTTTTCCTTCAGCAACGAGTCAACGCTCGCGAGAAAGCAAAACTTTGTGGGGCCACTGCAGGACGCGGCGCTCGTGTCCAGTGCCGACTGCCTGACCTTTCTCATGCGCGGCGCGTGGTTGACAAAGTTCACCAAAACAGGCGGAAAGCACGCACGCTTTGTGACGGTGAATCCGTTCACGAAAATGCTGTGCTGGCAGTCGAGGGCGTCGGTGGACGACGCGCCCCGTTTGAAAATGGGTAACCACATCGATGACGTCTTTTCTGCGCCTCTGTAATTTTTTTTTTTTCCCCCCTTTTTTTTTCTTTCTGAGCAGCGACCACGGAAGGCTCACTAATTTGCCCTGTACTAACCGAATCGTCACTCTTTCACCTTTTAGTTCGAATGGTCGCTTTTACCGAGAGGGCAGAGTGTGCAGAACTTTCGATTTGGATAATCTGCAAGGAGAAGAAGTACAAATTTGAGGCGTTCTCTATGGCGGAACACCAAATTTGGATGAAGGTGAGAAATGATACTGACACTGCCCGAGCTCACAAGTCGTGTGGGCAACCGATCCGATGCAGGGATTGGGCGCGCTGTTTAAAAATACAAGGTCATCAATCTCAAAGGAAGTGTGGTCCAGCACGCGAGCCTCTGTCGAAGCGCTCCATGTTGCAAGTTCCAGAACAACAGCGCATTCAGGCCAAATATAAAATGTCAAAACTGAGGGGATTTTATGAACAAACGAATTTTGAGAGTAGCGCAAGAAACTGGTGGAGCCGCCTTTGAAGCTTATTTTCCCGATCTCATATGCCCCGTGTCGTGACCACTGGCATCAACGCGGCGGATGCCGGCGTGGATGTCCGTCCGGCCGCCTACGCGATCCCAGGCACCGCACAGTCGGCCATGACGCCAACGTTCACGCCGCTCGGGTCCGCGCCCAAATTTGCGTCAGCCGATTCTGGGGTAATGACGACGCGCACGCGGTTCCCGGCGCAGATGAAGAAGGCGCCCGCGCCGATTCCGATTACGCGCAAGAACGTGACGGGCCAGGCGCCGAGCGTGAAAGGCGGCGACGGCGGCGGCGGCGGAGGAAGCGGCTGGGAAATGGGGTCAGGCTCAACGCTTGCGGGGAGTCAGGTGATCGCGTCGCCTTTGGACGAGGGAGGGGTTGGGTCGAGCGACGCGGCCAAAAAGGGAGCCTTGCGCCGAATGAGCGAGCCGATGGCAGAGATTCCGAAACGGAGGGGATGGTCTTCGAACGGGCTCCCAGAAGACTTGGAGGACGAGCCAATGCTGAGATGGGTTGGGGTGAGCTCAATATCAACCAATTTAAGAGATCTGAGGAGAAAATCTAACTCTTCGGGGGGACAACAGCTGAACATGAAGTGGCGATACCCGGTTCCTTACGACGCGGAGCACAGTTACAGTTGTGCGGGTCTCGTCACCGCCTGTCAGAGGCCTGTTGCACTATCTGCGGTTGTGATCAAGTGGAAGAAACGGTGGATGATAGTCAAGGTAGAGAGTGCCGTAATTTGCGATCAACACCTCAGAGTTTTGTATAAATAGGCTGATTCGAGAATTTAGGATAACAAGGCATACTTGTTAAAAAAGCCAAACGTAACTATCATACCACATTAATGTGTGTCGAATAACTCGTATTTTTCTTGAACAGAGTCGCGAGGCGTCTGCTTTGATCAAGCTTGATGACTGCGTGGTTGATCCATCTCCATTCAATGCGCTACCACATTCGTTTCGTCTGATGCCACCGCCCGTATCTGCACCAGAGCGTTCTGCAAACGAAATGATGTGGGTGATCGTTGCCGCGACCGAGAACGCCAAGTTGGACTGGATGGCAGCCATAATGACAGCGGCTGGATGGAAGGAAAAGTCAATGGGTGCGTTCTCGTTCGTCACAAAGGCCAACTGAATAAACGATGTAGTGGGATTCTTTCTCTTTCCATTGAAACCGCAGCCGAGGCAGGCCGAGTCCCATCCATCGTACTGAATCCTGCTGCGGCGGCCGTACAAGTGTCGAATCTCTTTGCGGAATTCGAATCAGGAAATTTGACCCCCGTCGGCGCGGACTTGGAATTGAAAAAGAGCAGGCGCGTTCTGTTCCCGTTTCAGCCGCCCTCGGCCGATGAGCTTCGGCGATGCTTGAATCAAGTTGATGGCGCAGGCTCGGATGTCGAGACTTCGTCCATTGACGAACTCCTAAGGTCGCACAACAGGCGGTTTTTCAAGCACAGCGACGGCAGCTCTTCACGCCCGCTGGCGGACACTTCCCCCTTCTCCGTGCGCATCGCGAAAGACGGAACGGTTCGCGCCCGAAACGTGGAGCCCGTCTTGTCCGCTGCGATTGAAAGCTCAGCACTCGCTTCAAAGGAAGAAGGAAGGACAACGCCCCCGTTATCAGGAACACTCCGGCGGAGGGTGTCCTTCTCAGACGCCGTCAACACGCGTACAATTCACGACGGCAGAGGCAGCGCCGAGCTAAAGGGTCGGAGTCGCCGCAAGAGCCAGGGAGACATTGATATTTCGTTTGGCGAACACATTGATGCGGAGCACTCGTTGGTCAAGCTGGACGGCGCGGAGAGGAGGTGGCGAAGCAAGGACAGCAGCGGCCCTCCGCCTCCCCGGTTGCGGCGGCGAAATTCAGCGTCGGCGACTTCATCGGGACGATCGCGACCGGCTGCGGAAGCTGCAATGCGCAGACGGCGGGGCTCGGCAGATGCCGCCACCGCAAGTCGACGGCGAGGACCTCGCAGGGCGTCTACGTCCTTTGACGGAGACATTGTCGTCCCTGGGTACTTGGAGGCGGCGGACGAGGCGGCAGACGACGCGGCGGACGAGGTGGAGGTTTAAGGGGCAATAAACGCCAAGGTAATCTCTAGGCTTCAGCAGTAGTGTTTTTCTGGGCATCTGCTTCACGAGTGTGTCGTATAAGTGCTAATAGGTTTGAGAGGAGGGGGAAGGTGGAGATGATTTTACTATTTTCAAGAGCATTCACAATCGAGTGCCCGTAATACGTACTGAGTGTCATCGCAAGTGGAGGTGCATGCTTGCATGCATGGATGCAAGCACGTAGGTGTTAGTAGTATTTGTAGTAGTAGTAGTAGTAGTAGCAGTAATAGCGGGAGTGCTGCTGTTAACAGCACTAGCGGTCCTCCTAAATAACATCCGTTTCATTCCCGTCAGGGCGGGCGAGTTCCGCCGCCTTGCCCGCGCCGCCCACCGCCACTTTGCACTTAGATCTACCCAACGCCCCCCTTCGCCTGCCGCTTCCCCCCGCCAACAACTTCTACTGCTGCTGCTATTTCTACTACTGCAACTGCTACTGCTGCTGCTGCTGCTAATCCTACCTGCTGAACACTGGGGCCGCGTGCGATCTCGCCCCCCCTCCTCTGTTTCCGTCGCCCAGCTCGCTCGCTCTCTCGGCAGCGTCTATCAACAGGATGGCGTTCCTTGGATCTGCTTGGTCCTCGCCGATGCTGCTGCCGCGGCGCTCCCCGCGCCCCCTGCCCGTGCCTTTCCTCCCCATTGACGTCGTCTCGCACATCCTGGCGGCGGCGGCCTCTCCGCTCTTTGACGATCCGGCCGACAGCGCCCACACCCTCCGCGAGTGCTCGCTCGTCTGCCACGCCTGGTCCCACATCGCCCGCTCCCTCCTCTGGCGATCCATCGAGCTGAAGACCTCGGCGCAGCTGGTCGCCTTCATCGAGTGAGATCCCTCAAAAACGCGCACACGCTCAGTGCGGTGCCATGCCCACCTGCGATCATCTTATCTGTTTAAACAAAAACAACCAGATGCGCACTCTTGAACGCCGCTCGCACCAATCCGGCCATTGATCTTCTCGGCCCAAAGACCAAGATTGTCGCTCTCCCCGTCCACCAGGACTCGCTGCTGGCTTTCCGCCACAGCCCCGTCAGAACCATCCTTCACTTTTTGCACCTTCTCGCCGGATCGCCGTTCGAATCCTGGCTGAAAGTGGAACGGCCGCAACCGACCGAGGACACGCTCGCGACTGCGTCGGGTCTCTTGCGCCCGCTGCTGATCGCCATCGACCCGCCGGCCGCAAGCGTATCGCTACCGCCAGTGGACGACCCGATTTTTCGCCTTCTCGACGAGTCGTTTGCGCACTTTCTGGCAGAGGAACCCGCGTTGGTGGAAAAGGTGGCCGAGTTCGTCTGGCGGAGCGAAAGGGCGCCGTCGGAAAGCGAGTTTCGCGTGGAGCGGCTCGCGGCGTTTGCCGGCGTCGGGCGGTACGTGAAGCATCTCGTGATGCCCAGCTGCGACTGCGACGTGCCGTGGCTGCCCATTCTGAACCTGCTGCTGCCGAATTTGACCAGGTAAGGTCGTACCTGTGTGTGCTTCTGGAATTCTCCTCTCGGTCGTATCGCTCCTTACTCACCCTCAATCGCGGCTTGCGACCTCTTCCGTCCCGGTTTCGTTCCATGCAAACAATAAGCCTCCACCTCAAGCACGTGCACGGCCCGGAAGAAATGGACTGCAACCGATGCCTCCAACGCCACGTTATTTCGCGATTTCTCCCCATCTTCAGCCGCCTCGACACGCTCCTCATCGACGACGCGCCGCCCGAGACGATGGACCTCTTGGAAGGCGTGCTATCCCAGCTCTCGTGCAACCTGCGCGTGCTGGACCTGAACGCCTTCAACGCACGCGACCTCCCCGTCACGTACGACCTGACGTCGCTAGTCGAAGGGGCGCCGGCGCGGAACGGCCTGCGCCACCTCGAGTGCCTTCGTATGTACGGCATCTCGCTGCAGCCGTCGCTGGCGACGCTGTCGTCCGCGCTAGAGCTGTTTGGCGCGACGCTGACGGCGGTGTGCATTGACATGAGCGCGGAGCTGACTCTGGAGGCGGCCGAGATCGTGTGGAACGAGTGCGGGGACGCGCTGTACCTGCTCTCGCTCGGCGACCTGACGGCGGCGGGACAGCACGGCAGCGTCGTGGCCGGGGGCAGCGGCATCCCGCTGGTGACGCTGACGCGGGCGCGGCCGGCGCTGCGGGTGCTGCGACTCAAGAACTGCGAGCTGGACGACGGGGCGGTGGAGCAGATGGCGCGACTGGCGCGCGGGGTGGAGCTGGTGCGGATCGCGCTGGACGACGAGCAGAGCCGCGGGGTGGCACGGTGCGCGCGGCGGCTGACGGACCGCACACTGCTGGCGTTTGCGCACCGGCCCGCTCTGCGGCACGTGTCGTTCACGTGGTGCGCGTCTATGACGGCCGCCGGATTGCAGGAGCTGCTGCGGACGAGCCCGAACGTGGCCGGCGTCGAGCTGGAAAGGTACACCGCCGGCACGCTGGGCTTGCTCATGAGCCACATGCTGGTAACGCTGAGGGAGGAGCTGGCGAGGTTGGAGGTGCTCGCGATCTCGTGTCAGGTACGCGGCCTTCTGCTTGTCCATTTGCGTTTGTAAGAGAGTTCCATACTCGTCTTTGACACAAACTCTTTCCCCCGCTCCCCATCAAAAAGACAAACATCAGCGACCCGCAACTCCGCTCCTTCTTCCTCAACAGCCGCTTCCCGAACCTCCGCTCCATCAGCCTGACCAAGACGCACGCGACGCTGGCGACAGTGCTCGCGCTCGTCATGAACGCGCCGCGGCTCGAGGCCGTGTCGGTGGTGCAGTGCGCGGGGATGGGCGAAGCCGACTTGCGGGCGCTGCTGCGCGAGGGGGAGTCGCGCGGCGGCAGCGGCGGAAGGGCGCGCGTGCGGGGCCGCGGGCCAAGCCTGCAAAGGGTGTACACGGACTTGCGGCCGTCCGGGGCCGATGGGTGGCCGGAGCAGGTCGTGGAGGGCGACTGGTGGCTGCGGGACGAAGGGTTGAGTGCGGACGCGCTTTGGCAGAGCGCCCTGCGCCGGAGGACGATGAAGTAGTTTGGCGCTCTTGGGTATGAGGCGCGGGGGTGGTTGTTTGTACAAGTTGTGCCGTTCGCGGGTTGAATGAAGTTGCCGAAGGAATCCTTTTTCTTCTTTTTTTTTCTTGTTTCGTTCGAGGGGAACTTTTGTTTTTGCAATTACATCGACGTTTCTTGTATTTGGGGAGAAGAAAAGGAAAAAAGTAAAGGCGGGAAGAACTAACACTGCAAGATAGGTGCATTCCCTACAACACAAGGGCCGTCCAACCGGTGGTAGACTCAACCGGACTGGACGAAAAGAAGCAAAGACAGGGGAGGTGAGCTAAATGCGGGTTTGGGGGTCGGGAGTTTGCAAGCGAAAAAAAAAAAAAAAAAAAGGTTATGTCGAAAATGAAGAGGAAAAAGAATTAAGTGCGAAAGGAGTGAAAACAAGCAGCAAGTCGGGAAAGAAGGAAGTGAAGGAAACGATGGACTTTGACGAACAGACATGCTCACACGCAAGCAAGCAAACGAACACACACACACACACACACACACACACACACACACACACAAACACACACACACACACACAGGCACTAACACGCAATTGCAGGAAGGGCTAATAAAAGAAAGCTCCATTCCAGAAAACCACAAAAACGGGTGTATCGCTCTGGCAAAGGATAAGGTGAGAGCGAAGAAGATTGATGTCGGGCAGAACGGCGAGGAGTGGGGCACTGGGAAACCGAGAACCGCAAAGGACTTGTTTTTTACTCGTCGCTCTCCTCGTCCTCCTCTTCGCTTTCGCTCTCGCTGGTTCCTTCTTGCCCTCCGCCTTCGTTTCCTCCCCCGATCGCACTGCCATTGGCACCTTCGTCGGGGCCTCCGCCGCCGCCGCCGGCACCGGCGTTCCCCGACCCGTCTCCACCGCCGCCCTTTTTGCTAGCGCGGGAAGGGCGGCCGACGTAGTCGTTGTTGAGTCGGTAAACCGCCGTTGCGACTTTGATGAACCGGCCGCGAGCGATTCCCTTCTTGAGCGCTTGCGACGCCGACTGCCGGAACGAGGCAGGGAGGCCGTGGTACGTGCTTTCCATGGCGTTGAACAGGTTTTTGAGGCGGGTTCCTGTTAGAAAGAGGAAACATTGGATTGTAAGTATAAGGGAGTGGGGGGTGGCAGATGGAATTCGAGGTAGCAAATCAAAATTCCTGTTACCTTTGGGCTCGTTCAGAGTCGACAGCGTCTTGGCAATCATATTCTCGTAGTTGCCTTCCGGGTGAGGAACGTGCTTATGTCTCTCTTTCCGCTTCTTGAATCCGTTGAAGGGCATTTTTGCTCGGCTCAGCCGGGAGTCGACCGCGGGCGGCGTCGTCAGACCATCAGCCGTGGGTGGAATGGGCGGGGAGGCGGGCGCTCGGTACGAAAAGTTGAGCATCGTCGTGGCGTTTGGCTCTGACTTTAGGAGCTGCCCGACCTCAACGTAGCGAACCGCGCATTGGAGGACGATGGTGGTGATGGCGATGGGCGACAGCTGCGAGATCAAACCTTGCCTCTGATTGTTGTTTGGTCGTAAGAGTAAGACATCGACGAAGTGAAAACAAGACATACAAACCATTTTCATTTGTGGGCGGCAGAGTGAGCAGAGTCGCCGAAACACGTTTGGCCACACGTCCTCGACGCGTGTTGGTGGTTTTGACGACTCAAAGAACTCGGTTGTGATGACGCCAGCTTCCAGAGGCTGGTAGCACGCCAGACAGCTCGGCGTTCCGTCTGGGAAGCGCGGCGCGGAAAACAGGTCGCCCGTCGGGTCAAAGCCCAAACCGAAGATTGCGCCGCCGTTGGTCGAGGGCGAGCTCTTTGACGAAGCCGACGTCATTCGGATGGCGGCCGCGGCAACGTCATTGGGAACAGCGCCGGCAGCGATGCAGGCGGAGCACACCCATGGGGATGATCGGTCCTTGGGTTTCGTTAACGAGTCGGGGAGCGGCGGGACGTGGCACAGCTGGTGGTAGCCCTTGTGGCAGGACGAGCACGCCACAATGCGGTTGCCTGCCGCGTTTGTCTGGATGGAGCAAATCAGACATTCGTGAGCGGTGTGTCGAGGCGCCGGCTGCTGGGGAGGTTCGCCTGTCCAAACTAAAAGGTTAATAAAGTTTGCACGCAGAAATCACTTGGGACTCCTCACCGGCTTCGCCTTCACGTTTTCGCTTTGCCCTGGGATTCCTGTCCGGTGCGGGGTGGGATGCCAATTTCGCAAGGCCAGTCGAGGCGGCGGTGGCGGTTTGAGGCGGTGCGGATGGGTATCCGCCTTGGGTGTTAATCAGCGATGCGGGCGGCGGGGGAGGGTTGAACGATGCCATGTCCGAGAAGCCAAACGAATTCATGTGGGTTGGCTGAGAGTGATATGCGGAAGACGGTGGGTTGGTGGTGGCGTACGAGGACGAGGTCGGGAAGCTCATCACGCTTCCATAAGAAGATCCCGAGGGAGCGTGGTACGCGCCGTTGGTTCTGTGCATGCCGCCGTCGTTGTGCTGCTGCGGGAGGGGAGGGCGGGGGTGGTGGTGGGCAAGTGCCGGCTGGTTGTTGTCGTGAGCTGTGCCGCGGCTCGGAGTCTGGGTTTCAATCGGGTATGCGTTGCCACTGTTGGCCTGCGGCAGTGGGGGGGCGGCGGAAAAGGCCTGGGAGAAGGGCCGCGGTGGCTGGTGGTGATGATGCTGCTGGAAGGCTTCCGTTGACGGAGGTTTGTAGTTGATGCTGCCGCTGCTGCTATTGCTGCTGTAGAGAGTAGTAGGAACAGCTGTCATCCGCAGATCGCGGGGTGGGAGCTGGCCGTCACGAAAAAAAAAAAAAGGGAAGACTCCCTCACCCTCTGTTGAGTGAGTAAGGGGGGCACAAGCACTACTTCTACTACTACGACGAGGAGCGTTTAGCGGCGGGCGGGTTGAACAGTCTTAAGAGAGAAAGGTAGCGTGCGAGCGAGCGAGGAGTGAGTGAGTGAGTGAGTGAGTGAGTGAGTACGAGGGGAAAGTATCGGTAGTGAGTGGGTGAGGAGTGAGTGAGAGAGTGTGAGCGGGGGGTGGGAGGAACGGGGGTGAGTGGATGGGGTGTATATGTTTGGCGAGAGAGGGCGGGAGACTGGCACGCCAGGACAGAGAGCGCGACAGAGCGTCGGAGGACAGAGGGAGAGCGACAGGGGGCGACCAAGAGGGGAGGGGACAGACTGCGATGACCCTGAGAAAGAGAACTACTGGTCGCGCGACAGAGCTTAAGAGAAAGAGCAAGCGACAGAGGGGAGAGATAAGGGCGACAGACTGAGCAGACTGAACAGGAAGAAAGGGCGAGAGACAGTCGTGTTTGCGGGGCAGCTTGAAAAAGAGATGAGAGTGACCCTGTCTGTCTATCTGTCTGCTCTAACTTTTCAAATTTTGGTTTCTGTCGGATGCCCACTCCTTTTCAATCGGCAGGTGGTCTGTCAGCTTGGTCAGTTCGATGCTAATCTTTCTATTCACAATTTCGCACGCTCTTTCGCCTCTGTCGGCCGCTTGATGTGCAGTAGTGATTGGCTTTGTCTGCCCAAATGCCAGTCTGTCCCACGGTCTTGCAAATGCTTTTGCCTCTATTTCCTCTCCCAAAAATGCATCAGTCTGTCTTTCTCATCCTTTCTGCCTCTCGTGTCGCTCTCCCATTCCATTTCCTTCTCGCTGTCCAGCCTGTCGGGACTCCTTTCCTCCCCAAGGGAGGTTGTCTCTGTCTTTTTCCCAATTCCCGATGGGTCAGGCGCGTTTGCTCACCCTCTCTCTGCCTTTCTCCCTCTCAACGTCTGTCTGTCTCTCTCCCTCTCTGCCTCTTGCCTCCTCTCTCTCTCTCTCTCTCTCTCTCTCTCTCCTTCACTCGAAAAAGGAGGACGCACTTCCTTCCACGGGACAGACAGACAACGCTAGAGGCGAGACACAGGCAGAGAGACAGACAAGACATCAGCGAGAGCAAACGAAAGAAGGAGAAGCAGAGGAGGGCGAGCGATAGAGCGCTCGATTGACAGTTCGCTCACAGGGAGACTGACAACAAAAACAAACGTATGTTGTGAATAGGACGTGACTGGCGGCGGCTCCGTCCGACTGAGAACAGACAGAGAGCCATGCAGCAAGCGAGCAGCCATCTCAATCCAACAACAATCAAACCATGAATTTTTCGAATTTTTACGTTTGCTTTTCTTGCTCAACCCTCTCTCTCGCTTGCGAATGGGTGTGTGTGTGTGTGCGTGTGAGTGTGTGTTGGGGTGTGTCGCAGCAGGCAGCGCCCACCATCCACTCGGTAATCCTCACTCACTCCCTGTCTCCTTCCCTTTCTTCTCAACGTATTTGCTTCCCATCACGATCTCTCTCTCTCTCTCTCTCTCTCTCTCTCTCACTCTCTCTCACTCTCTCTCACTCTCTCGCTCGCACTCTCTCGCATACACACACAACCTCTTTCTCCACAACGTAATCTCAACCCTCACACACGGTGACGCACGCACTCTCTGCGCAAAGAATCAGATAAATACAATATTTACATACTACACACACAAACACACACACACACACACCTTATTAAAAAATGAATGTGTGGTGGTGGAGCTGCTCAAGTGCGCAGTTGGTCGTTGAGTTTTGTGTATTTTCTTTTTATTTTATTTTTGGACGTAAGAGATGTGGTCAAGTTTCCTTTATTTACATGTACCGTAAATATTACAATGGATACCCTCCCTCGCTGGAATGTCGAAGGTGTAGTAATATAAAAGAAGCGCGTTGGTGGAGGGGGAGAGAGAGAGTGAGAGCACCTCGTTCACCCACCCACACAAGCGATGGAACTGTGATCCTGCACGACCCTCTCAACCGACGAGTCGGTTTGCCTGCAGTGCAGGGCGCGGTTTTGCACGCCCTGTCTCCCGGTGCCCCTTCGGCCAAACTGAACAAAAACCAAAAAAAAAAAAAAAAAAAAACATGACGTGAACAGGCACACCGGCAAGCAGACAGACAGACAGACAGACAGACAGGCTGATAGGAGATAGTCAGACCAAACAAGCACAGACAGTCAGAAACTGATCTATTGGGACGAAGGCAATCTGGAGGCCAGGTCAAGCTGATCTCGCCGCAGCTTTCTCCTCTCAGTTCCTCGCCCCTTCTTTCTTGCCCTTCCCTCCCCTACAACAACAACTCAAGGGTTGCTCATCACCGATTCCCTTCAGTACTTTCACCATCGCTGTGGAGAGACCTGTCTCGTCTTCACCGCATATGGGCTGTCCCGATCGCATTTGCCACTATGGGCTTGCCTGTGTTGCAAGAACGCCGCCTCCGTTCCCCACGCCGGATCTGGCGTTCTCTTTCTTAATGATCTGTTCCAACCATGATATTCCTCAGTGGAGATCGCCATCATTGTTTGCCCCTTACAGTAAAGATCAAAAGCGGTGTGCTGGGGGTACAAGGCAGGCAAACTTTGAACCTGCAATAAATAGCCATGAACCAACAATCATCCAAGTTCGTCCTCCAATCGTGACTGGGAAGATCATCAACTAAGTTGGATCTTAGGAAAAAGCGAACGTCGACTGGGACTTTCCAGGAAGTCAGTTTCATCCCAGAGTATGACGATGGCGTCTGGCTCAATCCACTCAGGCCGATTCTTGTGGGGCAATCTCGACTGGATCATGAGATGTTTTTGAAAGGGCTTCGTCAAGAACACCTTCGGAGGACTAGGCCAACCGATGACCAGATTAGTGATGCAGCCGAACGAGGCAGAAAACGACAAGCTGCTCTTCGAAGAGCTGAAGCTGCCCAGCAGGAACAATTGTCTAGAGCAGAGGCAGGCTGGCAACGAGACCCATGTAATCCTGGTTCTGTAATCACTTTCGTGTTCTTACTTTCGTGTTCTTACTTTCTTGTGAACTCAGACGTTTTTGATGAGCAATTCGGTTTTGCACCTCTCTCAAACTCACAACCAGTCGACGCTCCTCCCTCAACTCATCGTGAGACATATCTCAAAAGGCAGCAACGTGAGCAAAAGGATTTTGAGGAGGCGTCAATGGGCATTTTGAAAAACTACGTGCTGTGGCAGTATCCATCGATTGAATCAGCGGAGGCTGTTTGTGGATTTGGCGACTGCATTGAACGTGGAAGAGCAAGCTGCAGCACTTGCCGAATGAGTGGCATGAATGGATGGCTTTGCGAAGAACACATTCGCGTTCACCAAAGCTCGATGGTTTGCCATATGATTTCGACCAAGGACAGACCAAACAAATTTCTTGCTTGTTGTGGTCACGACAGCCGGCACATGGCTTTTGAATCAACTCTTTACGGAATTCAAACTAAGGAGACTGTGCTAGTACCCTCGTGTACGCATGGTCCGACCCACATTCTAACTAAACTGGGTTTCATGCCTTCAACAATTCGCCAGCCAGGTAATTTTCCAATCCTCATTAACTGCCCCAAACTTACAACTCTTTAGCCTCTGCTTTCAGCTTCAAGCTTCTTCGTATCGCGAAACATTTAACTCTACTGGGTGCAAGCGCGCAATCCGTTGCAACCGCCTTAATTTGGCAATGTGACGACGAAATGTTTCCAGTATCTCGTCCGTCAGTGTATCGCCAATTTTTAGCAGCGTTGAAAAACTTTTCAGTCATATTACATCTTGCGAAACACGGCCGGCTCTCCCAAAGTATCGTGGACAGTTTCGGTCATGGACGGCATGAGTGCCCTTGTGTTGCTGTCCACAAGCCAGATGACAGGCTTGGCTCACCAAAAGACTCGCTGCTCGGCCAGATTTTCAATGTTGACATTCATCCCATCTTCCTGGTACGATGAAGATGAAACTGGCTCCTATTAAATTGTATAGGAAGGCAGGTGACGGCTATTTCTCTGCAAGCCATTTAAGGTACACCAAAGGGGGAGGAGGAGCTGCAGTAAAGTACCCGCACTGCGTGGAGTATTTTCAACCTCTTATTTCAAGCATTCCCAACGCATCGAAGGCGGACAGTGAATGCAAAGCAACGTTTTTCGCTGCAGACCACCGAATCGGATATGACAAAAAAAACGACGTGAATGGAATTTTCGGAACTTCATGTGCACATGGGGTAGTAACTGCAGTTCTTGGTATGTCAAAGTTTGCATTTGCAGATGCATTTTCCAAACCTTCGAAATTAGACATTGACAGGGGAGAGGGGTTCAAGTATATGGACTCAGCTGTGAAACACCTTGTTACAGCGTACGGAATTCCCGAATCAAAACTAATACTTTGTTACGACATTGTTTGCCG
>JAIVFJ010000275.1:0-80646 GCA_025765615.1 Zopfochytrium polystomum | reverse complement strand
GGCGAGAACCAACACCTTGATCGGAGGCCTTGAGTCGACGGTCAGCGAAATCTTTGGCGTCCTTGCGGAGATGCTTGGACTTCCGATCCTCGGGCTTGGCGGTGGCAAGGTACTCTATGGTAGCGGCAGCATGCCGGCGGGCGGCCTCGCGGTCGTTCCGAATAGTGATCTGGGACTGGTGGAGCCGCCGGCGGTGCTGGAAGATCCAGAGGGCATAATAGTAGTGCGCTGCAGTGCCTGGGGGCAGTCGTTCACCGGGTCCACCAATGATCTTCCGAATAAGAGTGGGGAACACCCAGGGTTGAAGCCTATCGAAGGTATCGACGACGCCGGCGGTGAGCTGGGCAATGTCATAGTTTTCTGGTGCCAGCAGATTGGGTAGATTGGGAACATCGCCATGATCCGGAATAATAGCCTGAATATTAAAAACAGGAGGAGCAGGAGGAGGTGTTTTCCGAATGGGAGTGGCCATGTTAGTGTCTGTTTGGCATACAGCGCAGGTAAAGTAAGCAAGAGGAGCGGAAAAACCCGTGCAGAGATTCAAAATAGTCCAGATCAGCGGTAGCAGTAAAGACGGGAGCGGCAGTCCGGGGAGTCAAATGGCGGGACCAGCAAGGATCGGTCACAGCATCAGCCAAGTCATCCAGAAATAGAGGTTCAATCCGATGGTATGAAAAGAGGATGGTGTCAGATCGGTGCAAAGGGTTAAAATGATTGAGAAAACAAGAATGGAAAACCCGTGGGGTCATGTCAAGTATAGGTAGGGCGGAGCCAGCCAAGGTCAAGTCCGAATCAGATCACCGCCGCGGAAGAGGGCCGTGATAGAGATGGTAAATATGATTAGAAGTCAAGATGAGAGACTGCACAGCGATGAAAAAAAAATGAAAAAACCGTGCAGGGCTTGGCTTGTGATTGAGGGAGTCGATGTCGAATCGAGGGGGGGTTGATGGGGAAGAAGCCCGAAACCTCCTGGCTTTTATACTATTCTGGCTCAACGAGAGCGGGTGTTTGCGGGATGGAATCCTCCGAGCGTGTGATCGATTGTGGTCAGCCGTTGTTTGTTGCCTTGTGAAAACAGGGGGCAGGCAGACAGAAACATGGCGTGGTTGCATGCAATGGCATAATCTACCGCAAGTCAATCAGGACGGCTGTGCAAGGCGGCGGGACAGAGAGACAGACGCGAAATTTCTGAAGGGACAGCGGCGTCTGTGGCACCAAATTTTTTCGTGGTAGGACAAGGTTTGATTGGTGGAGCGGCGTGAGACGTGGTGCGGTCATCAGTGAGGGCTGTAGCAAAGCGAAACAGTTGGTGCGTCAGGGAGTGGAATGTACATCTGTAAAATAAAGTTACTGAACAGTCCTGTCGAGTTAAGTCATTCAATCAGGATTTAAACAATTTTAAAATGTGCCAGCCGTTGGGAGGACAGGAATCGAACTGTCGACGTCGGGTGGGGTTTTATCGAGCAGAACCAACTAGGCAAGTTGGGCATGGAAGAGGAATTGGGACGTTTCGCTTCGATCAGATCAGCGGTTTCATCTCCATGGAACGACTAAGATAAACAAAATGGTTATGGCAGAAGCAAACAATCATTCTATGCAGATGGGAAGACAAAATGTTGGCAAAGAGTCTTCCATGGAGAGGGAATCGATCTGGGGACCTGTCGACAACAAGCCGACGTTATAACAGCTGGTCAAGTGTGGTTCGTTCTATGTCCAAAAAATAAATAGTTCCATGGAAGTATAGTTGGATATCCTGAGATATGTGGAAAAAACCAAGTGTTATGGTCAGTGGTTATAGCAATATTGCATAAGTAAAAAGCGACAAAGTTGTTATTCAAGAAGGAACCAAGCGTGGAATCGAACTCAGGCCTCAATCGCATGAAGCGGAGTCACATCCAAATAGTCCAAGAGGCTTGCACCAAAGTGGCCGGCAAATGTCAACATGTGTGTCCACTGGTTGTTTCCATAATAGTAAATAGAATAGTGAGTCAGGCAATCTTGAGTTAAGAAGATTTTGAGAGATAGTGAGAAAATTAGATATGATTTCATGGAGTGAGCAAAAAGGGTCAAGGATTCATGGCATTGGTGGAGAAGACAACAATGGAGACCATTTAGGGAATCCCCCCCCACTATGAGATCTCCTCTTCATCTTCAGGGGCTTATCTATAGTCTAGTGGCAAAAGGGATAAGACAAGTCTTTAAGATGGGAAGCTCCTGGTTATTAGCAGAGCCAGTACCCTGGATTCAGCTCAAACTCAACAAAGATGGATGATGTGGTTCAATTCTGTCTTTATTCAAGGACAGCTAGACCAAGTGGAGTTGCTCAATGAAGAGTACCCCACAGGCCCCAGGTTCAAGCCCTGACTATCCAACATGGTGACCAACAGGCAGCAGTTCAACAAGGGGATGCCCTAAGGCAGTATGGCATCTGCCAGTATCACAGAGACAGAGCTCAATGTGAGAACCAACCAGGTAGGGGAAGGAAGAGAAAGGAAAGGGAAGGAAACCTCACCCCAGCTTGGCATACAACACACTGGCCTGGGGAAATCATACCTCTACTAGCTTGGTCTGGTAGCACTGGCCTAAGAGGACTCCATCCCCAGCTTGGTCTGGTAGCTCTGGCCTAGGGAGAAACACCAAAGAGGAAAGAAAAGGATTGGTTGTTACCTAGGTAGGATTTATTGAGAGAGAGTAGATATATATAGAACAAAGGAGGGGGAGAGAGGGAGTATTTATAGGAAAGGGGAGGAGAGAAAAAAGGAAAGAAGGAAGAAAGAAAGAAAAGAGAAAAAGGGAAAGACATAACAAAAGGAGAAAATGAAAGAAAGAACAAGTTGGAAGGGTGAATCACTCTTTCAGCCACACCCCCCCTCCACCCAGTGTCTCTCCTGCCTCCAAATTTGGGGTGAACATAATTTGAGGCTTTGAGGCCACATCAGTGCAGGGACAGTGGATTGAAAGGTGGGAAAATGAGAGAAAAAGGAAAATGAGTAAAAATAAGAATGAATAGGATGAATGAGGGGTGTGCCCCTTGTGCTTAGGCCCATTCAGCACAAGGAACACAGGATGCTCTTTTATAGTGATAAACACTAGAGCCCGTGAGGGATGTGATGAATGGTAATAAAAAATAAATATGGGGGGCCAATATAATGACATAGTCACAACTGGGGAAGAGCTTTTAGGGAGACCCCAGTTAAGACCATGATCAGTGAGATTAGGAATCTCACAGACGTTGTCGTCCCCAACCTTCCCATTCCTGCAAGGGTGTTGGTGGCTGTGCCCTGCGCAGTCCTGATACCTGAGAGTTCGATCAACGAGTACCTGCCTTGGTCCTATTGCTGTGAGAGTGAGATGTGCGAGTACAAGTGCGATGTGGTGATAAAGCCTGTTGGTTGAGTGATTGTGCTGACGCAGCCCGGCGGGGTGTGTGTAAGATCACAGGTGTTTCCACACGAGTTCCCTGCTGGCAACCTTCCAACCTCACATAGTTGACTCCCTACTCTCTCTCCCCCTTGTTGCTGGTGACGACAAGGTCTCCTGCAGCACCGTCCGGGACAAGGGGCGCTAGGTCACGCCCTGTCCGTCCCGTTGCTATTAACTGCTCTTGTTGTATTTGAGATTAGGTTCCTGAGATGAAAACCCCTGTTTCCCTCTTCTCTCTCTTTATTCTGCAGTTGTGTGCGCCCTCAGGAGTGCCCTTCCGTTTCCCCTTGCATCAGCCCGCAGCCACACAAGTAATCAGTGCTCCAGCACTGATCCCTCAGAAGATTGTCCCTCTCAATGTTCATTCTTTGTGTTTGAGACCCCTGTTAGACAGATCAGTGGGGATACTTTGTGGACTGGGCAAGTAATAGGGTTGAAACACCCCGTAGACAACAGCCCAATAAAGTTAGTTTTAGCCTATTATTTGTTTCACTCACTCTAGGGCCTGGATCCTGGAGTAAAAGGAGTGAGTATAGTCTCTCAGCACACTGCCATGAATGGCCGAGAGATAGCTCATACACAGTCAGAGAGGAAAAGGGCGGGCAAGAAGACTTCGGGTACAGGTTCTAAGATGCAACAAGAATGGGGGGTGGGCTGCTTAAATAGGAGAGGGTTGCGTGCAGTGAGAAATGGTTTGGCACTGGAATCTATCTTCACCAGTTAGATTTTCCTTCTTTCATTTCGCCATTTGGGCACCCTTTTGTTTTCCCTACTCTTTTGCGGTACTTTCCTGAGCAGTGCGTTCCCTGGTACAATTTCTTTCCTTAGCCTGCTGTGGTTTTCCCAGATCAGTACATTGGATTGGTTTTTTCACCCAGGCATTGGCGTTTTAAATTCTCTCACTCAGTTTCTTTCTTCGAAGTAGTTTTGCTTTTAAAGGCACTTGTGCAAGGGAGAGTGTTGGAAATTCCCTCGCAAGAAAATACAAGAATCAATTGAAGAAAAAAACTTGACTTGTCTCACATCTCATTCACACCACTACCGACTGCGATCGCACCAGTTCAGAGGCCGAATCTCAACAGGAACACTGCCTTTTTCACGCTTTGTTGTGAAAGGCGTTTGCGACGGTCGTTCTTTTGTGACAGAGAATGCCAGTGTGAACGGGAAAAGCAATACATATTATTGATTTATATTATCACTTTTTCTCAATGGTGTCAAATTTTGGTAAACAGCGGTTCAAGTTCGGAGGTCCGTGAGTCCCTGACTCACAGAAATCCGCTGATTCAACGTGTTTTGCAGGTTCTTCTGTCATCAGGGTTTAGGACATAAGGGCTGGTGTTTCTATTGTTCACCGTGCTTCAGTCTGAGCATCTTAATTCTTGGGTCTTTTGAAAAAAAAGAGTAAACGATGAAACCAAGAAAGCCTTTCCGGCTCAAACAGTCCAGCAGCGTTCCAAATCCTGATCGTTTTGTCCCCCGACCCACTGAAAAGCAATCCACCGAAATATCTGACGCTGTACACTGGCGAGATGCTGTATGAGCTGACCACCATAAAGCTACTGACTTGTTAATACCTCCATCTGTGTGCCCTCGAAATATTGCAACGCACTCTCCAGTCTAGCTGAGGTAAGTTGCCTGGAGCTCATATTTTTGCACAAAGTACCTCGAGATTGTAGCATCGAATGATCTTGTCATAGCTTCCAGAGAAGCATAGTCGCTGGTATGCATTTAAGCATTCAACACCTCCGGTGTGGCCCCTTAGTACGTGGGTTGCTTTCCCAGATTTCAGGCTCCACACTCGAATTGTTTTATCCATCGAACTGTCAATAACGGAGGCATACTGGTAAACATTGGAAATTGTTTGGTACATAATACCCGCTGATGATTGCATCATTGTGATATTGCAGGCATTGAACACCATCTGTGTGGCCCTCGAATCTTGTGACCACCTCGCCAGTCTGGCAATACAAGTTAGAGAACCGAGCCAAACAGCGAACTAGTCACACCGCTCTCCTCCAGCGAATGATTGTTGAGTCCCAACTTCCGCTGAATAAGTCTGTGTCCGTAGCGTCCAAGCAGTTCACTATATTTGTATGACCTTTGAAAACATGCATTGCTTTTCCAGTCTGTGTCGATTATTAGTTTCGAGGAACTCCCGTGAGAAAGGTCAAGACGTATCAATCGACTACCTCAAGGTTCCACGATCGAATAGTGGTGTCCCAGGAACCGGAGAAAACACGACGGCCTCTTATTTTGAGGCACGATACGTAGCCCGTGTGCCCTTGGAAGGTCGCGAGGATTTCACCTCTCTGTCTTCGCGTATAGTGGGCTAAACATAAGGTTTCAAAAGCCCTCTGGACGAGCACTGCTGACCTTCGTGTCCCACGTCCTCACAGTGTAGTCACCTCCCGAAACCAAGTCGCCCACGTGGACTTGATCAGTTGCCTCCGGCAATGGGACCAACTCAAGAGCGTAAACGTCTGCAGTGTGCCCAGCTAACAATTTTTCTCTGTTAACCTGGAAGCGTTGTACTGTCAGAGATCGGCACGTGGACTCGTTATTCTTTAAATATGGCGAGCCCAAAGAGCCCGATCACAAACTTGCACTTCCTTGTCTCTGCTTTTGGTGACGGAGCTGATGCAGATCGTTTGATCGTGTGAACCTGCCGAAGAAAGATATAACATCTTCCTGCATTCAAACACGGCCGAAGGTAAAAAAAAAAAAAAAAAAAAAAAAAAACATGACTGACCGGATACTAGAATGATTCCCGCGCTTTGGAGTTCAGGCATAACCGCCCTTTTTGTCACCTGCCGGCGGGACATCGGACGCGATTCCAGTGGGGCATACGTGGCGTCCAAACTGTACACTGTGCCTTCGTGGATTCTGTTTCGGATTTTTTAACCGCAAATCCGTGGATGCCATCCGACAAGTAAAGAACGCAAGAGTGTTTGCGCACCGAACACATCCAACCAGGCGCTCGTCCTGCTGGACTCCGTGTGGAGCAGCCTCCATTAACAGTGACCACCCGATAAGTGTGTATGACAATCCCTCTTCAAACTTTTATTGATAATCCAAGTGTTACAACCAATACAGCAAGGAAGCAAGGCGTACGACGCTGGCGAATACGTTGATTCCTAGAACTTTTCCCGTTAGCATCATCGAGAGGAACTGTTTGGGCAATAAGAAGGATGGGAAGGAACGCGACTTCTCAGAAGTTTCTTGAAAGCTTCATCGCATTGAATGCCACTGGAATCGCAGAAGGACAACTGAAGATGCAACTCTGCAATCGCCCTTCCGGAGAATCCCACTGGTCATCCCGGCCGTTGCCTCCATGAGAAGCACTCGTTGCTGGAAGACCAAGCCGCAGAAGAACTCTGAAACGAGCCACCAGGCAGCGGAGCAACGGCATGGGGCACGATCGCACGATTCTTCGAATGGATATAACTTTGATCTCATCATGTCACTGCGGACGAGAAATTGGGAGGCGCGCTAGTGCGCGGGAAGTGAAAGCGACCAATACGAACCTGTAAAGACCTCTATCGGTACTGAGCAAAACGGACATTCTTTAAATACGGCTGGAACGAAAATCTCCGAAGAAGTTCAGACATGTCACACAATGACCCTCGAACCAGCTATCTCCCACCACTTTCCTCCCGGCCACGACGCCAATCCGCTTCTATTGCTGCCGCTGCCATCGCACGCTTGGTCACGTCATCGCCTTCTTCTGCAAAAGCCGATGCCATTTCTTACAGCAACCATCCTAACTTGGATTGGCGCGACACCCACTACCGACCGCATTTGAATGGAACGGCCGATCGCAAAGCAGGTGCTCTAGTAGGGCCCAGCTCTCGCTTATCGCCCTCCGTGAAGCTTCTCCAAACCCATGCTGAAGGCTGGGCCGAGGACATGGTTTCAAGCACGAATAGGCGGACTGGTATTTGCTTTTGATTGTCTCCCAATTCCTTCCTGACAAGGCTTTGTGTTGGTCGCAGAGAGCAGACAGAACACGTCACTCAACCCACACGCACAGGAGAGCGGTGGTCACATTACAAAAAGGCGTCGGACGGAAAAGCCGGAATTCGACTCAAGCTTTGATAACAGAACTAAGCAGCCCGAGGCGAAACACCACAAACCTAACTTTCCAGCCAGCGAAATACCTTGGAGGCGAATTGAAGACGACTCTGAGGATAGAGGTGTGGACAAGCTGGGTCGGGGGACCCACACCCCTGATTCACTGCTTGGTGCAGTAGTCTTCTCAAGATCACACCATTCAGTCGAGGATGACCTGGGCGACAAAATCGAATTCGTCCTCGCAGAGAAAGCTGCGGCCTTGATTGCGAAATTGGGCGGGAGCTTCGACGCCAAAGCAAAGGATGCAAACTCACTGCTTCAAGACTTCGTTCAATTCGATGAGCAAAAAACGTAAGGAATGTCTGCTCTACCGCTTCTTCTTAGCACAATCCGCTCCCGGTAGAATGCCCATTATTGCGAATTATTTGGAGGAGCAGGAGAGAATCAGCTGTTCACGAAGTGCACTATCACTTGAAATACGACAGCAAGTTGAACGTGTACAGGTATGGCCTGACGCTGCTGTCCACTGATGTTTAGTAACTCCCATGGAAGAAGCATCTGGGCAAACAGCATATCCATCTTGAAAGAGTAACTGCCAGACTCTCCAAGGCACGTCGAGAGATGGAAAAGGCCATTGGGGGCATCAGTTTAGTCGTGCCAGCGCCGGATAATATCGTTTGCTAACATTCGCCTCACGTCGAATGTTTGATTCCGCCTCTCAGACACCACATTTCACGCGAATTCCGCCGACATTATTTCGGAAATGCAAAACGAGATTAGAGAGTTTAAGGCAAGAGCTGTGTCACTTGTTAAGGTGAGAACGCACAAGCCTTGTCCTTGTGATACCGACACGCTCTTTAGGACTCATCGACGAATATGGGCCAAATGAAGAAAAATATGATGTCCCTGCTGAATTTGTGACTTGTTACCTCTTCCGTTGAGAGCTCGCCAAGTTTTGCGTTCTTCGCAGAGAAAAATAAATATTGGATTGCCTAACCGACAATTTTCGGAAACTGAATACCTTGTAGCAGCCCCTTCGATCATTGGCCGTCCAGTAGGTGAAAGTGGTGAAAGTGGTGGAAGTGGTCTAACTATCGTCTGTGGACCGCACCAGAATTCAATTTTCCTCTCATCAGAAATTTTCTTGCGCCTTTGCCTTGTTCTGGCCGCCCCATTTCCGCCTCCTTCTGCACTCCCTCTCCTCCCACTCCCGAAAGCCGCCATTGACTCGCCTAATCGTGGCACAACGACCAATCCGATCTAGATCCGATTACGACCCCAACGCCCAATGTCGTCTTCGGCTGGCTATCCGCCATCGGTGTCGATGCCTTCCATCCACCCGGCCGCGAACCCGCAGCGTAAATCGCCCTGCTTGTTTGCTTCCCACTGCAACTCTGACTTGTACTTACGAACACTAGCACAAATGATAATTGCAGACGCGCCCCACCAGATCTTACCCGCTCCACCTCCACGGCCTGCTCGTCTGGGGGCGTCTTTTGAATACTTGGAGAAGATTCGGGAGGAATTGATCAGCGCTGATTCCAGACTTGAGGCGTTGGATCACCTACACAATTCGTACTTGAAGGTACCACCAATTCCGTTCGGCACCAGTACACTTCCCAGCGTAACTTCGGTCATGTCATATCTTGTGCCCAGTACTACGATCTGTATCATCGCACGAACGCGGAGTACCATCGACAGATGGACATCAATGCGCGTTACCAAGCTATTATCTCGCAGCTTCTTCCCATGCTTGCACCCCAGGTCCAAGAGGGCGTGCGCCAAGATATGGATTCCATAAAGCAGCTTTCGCAACAGGTTTGGAAAATTGGATTGACGAAGTTTATGGAGGTGTCTCACCAATGGGAGTAGATTCTTCCAGTTCCACCAGCCCCGCCAGCAACAATGGGTGTGGACGCGTTTTTGGTGAGGTCAAAATTTACTTGCCTCATCCTGATGTGCTTCTCCGTTCACTCTGTAGAGCCCTGTCACCCGTACCATTATGCCAGTTGCCCCAACGATTGTCACAAGTGAAGCTTACGAATCAGAAAGGAAAGGTCGCGGACGGCCGCCAAAATCCACTATACAAACGAGTATGTAACCTTTGAGCTAGCTGTTACTGACTGTCTTTTCCCACGATTCTCTCTTCAAGCAAAGCGCTTGAAAGCAGATGAGGTTGGAGAGCTTCATTTGCTTCGTGGTTGATAAATTCTAATGTGCTTAGCAGGGAATGGAGGGTGCGCCGCCATCCAGCGCGGAAGGCCCGGGGTCGTTTTCGTATCCCCCAGACTCATACGCCAAGTGTGTATCTTTCTATACCGCGTTTCATAACTAATGCTGATGGACTGCCCAGAGCTTCGAATGGCCTAAGTCGGGCAAAGAACGCCAAAGCACTGGCTCCTGGAGCAGTCCCTTACTCTGCATCGCTGATCGCATCTCTTAACCACACAGAAGTAGTGTGCGCCATGGCAATGTCCAACCCATTCTCCTACGTGTTTACGGGTGGAAAAGGAGGTGTGAAAATATGGGACGTGGCAAATGTGCGAGACACTAGAACAGCTCCCTACGTCGGCATGCTGCACTGCTTGGTACGATTTTTGATTTTGTCGCAGGTTAATTCATCCTGAGCTAGGATCATTATATTCGAGCTTGTAAAATTACTCCCGACGGGAAAACACTCATCGTTGGTGGGGAAGTTAATTACATGGCAGTTTGCGACGTGGGATCGGTGAGCTGAACCGTAGCTGGCATTCAGCCCACTAATTTATTTGATCCAGACAAATCCAAGTGTTCTGGGGAAAATCGAAACCCCCGGCGTACTAACTTACGCGTTGGCTACCAGTCAGGATTCCCGCTTTTGCTTCAGCTGCTGCAGCGATGGTACCGTCAATATGTGGGACATCCACAACCGGAAACTCGTTCGCACACTTGGAAACCACGAAGAAAGTGTGACGTGTTGCTGTGTGACACCGGATGGCGCCAAACTAGTCACAGGCTCGCTTGATAAGACTGTGAAGATGTGGGATATTATGTCGGGAAAGGAACTGTCGTCGTACGAATTCCCGTCTCAGATTTTCTCGCTTGGCTACAGCCCGCTCAGTCCCCCCACAATCGCAGTTGGGTAAGTTCGACTTATGACAAGGGCTTGTCTGAAACTGTTCATCAGGCTGGAAACATCCGTGGTTGAGACAAGAACTCTTAGTCAGCCCGGGTACCAGCAGATTATTGAACGACGGTCACACGGACTGCGTGTTGTCGCTGAAGTATGCGCCGACTGGAAATTGGTTTGTGACAACGGGGAAGGACAAAAAATGGGTTGGATGGAAAGCTGCAACTGGCGACAAGATGTTCGAGGTGAAACCCTGTTGCCCTGCCCACCTGCCTCATTGACCTTCCAATTTAGATCGCAGAAGCGGCTTCAATTCTTTGCTGCGAAATATCTTCGTGTGGCGAGTATGTGGTAGGTATTTTGAACCTTCATTGCCTGGACGTATAACAAAGGAATCCGCAGGCTACGGGGTCTGGAGATAGTGTCGCGAACCTTTACCAAGTGTCGTATGTGTGAGGTTCTGTCCGAATTTGGTGTGGGCCGTTTGTCCGATTCAAACCAAAAAAAGAAAGAATTTGAGAAAAATTTGCCTTTCCAGTGGGAGGGGGGGACAATCAGGGAATGGAGCGTCGGCGCTGCCTTTCAGCTGCTGAGATTGAATTCCTCGCGGAGAACGAGTTGATCACGATTGTTCCTGTGGAAAGCATGCCAGTACTGGATGTGATCGTGGTATGGGTTCAGCATCTGCTCGTCTTTATCCGATGGACCACAGACCACCGATTCTTCTTCCCAAGTGCCAATGCAACCGATTCAACATGCCTCACTGAAGTACTGTCGTTTCAATCAGGGTACTTACGGGCCATTTCGGCCACTTCGGCAGGCAACAGTGCCTCTCTGGCTAGCGCTTCTACTGAAAAGTAAGGGCAAGTGTACCGTTAAGCCACCTAGCTGGATGGATATTGGTGAGAGATCTGGACGGAGTGAACTTCCGCAATCTCCTCTGATGCTCCGATGAAGAAAAGTTGCGCAGTGCCATCGAAGAGGAGCACGAATTCGACAAGTTTTCCACCCTGCCGTTCCACTACCTTGAAACTTTCCATTTGCTGCTAACCAGGTTTTTGTCGACGTCTCCCATTCCAACTTTGAAAACCCATGCTCGCACTCAGACTTCGCGTTCCTTCTTCCCGTCCTTTTTCGTGTAGCGCCCGCGATGATATCCCAAATTTGGACGCTGTCCACGCTGCGATCAAAACGTTGTATGATCTTCGAAAGCGGAAAGCGATTGCCGGACTTCGATTGATGAACTCCGACTTACTTCGGCAAGACTACCTTGCGTTGGACAACCTCGGGCTCATGGAGATTAACGAAATCAGACCATTCTTTGTCAAGGCTTATCAGGAAGTACGAAAGCTTGCTTACAATGGCGTCAGCGGTAATGCCGGTGTGGGAGAAATGAATGGGGGCGTTTGAGCGGAAGTCGAAGCGGATGCGCAGATACCACTTGGAGTGAACCATTATTAAATACCACAATTGATTGAAACGTAGTTGCATATTGCCCAACACAGACAGTGTTGAACTTCAAAGCGAAGGAAACGCCCATTCACTCAAACATTTCCCCCCCGATTGGGCGGAGAGAAAGACGCGGGGATGCTTTCGCAAACTTTCCTGTATGCGCTTACCCGACCCATCCCGCTGTCGCCGTACCAAAACATCATCCAGTAATTTCCCGGAAGAAGAACGTTCCCCACCGATCGGTCAAAGTACCTGAGCACAAAAGTAAGAGCCTTCGCAGACGCTCAAAGTTGGTAACCTACCACTTATTGACGGGGTTAGTCGCCCTACTTCGCCAAGTAAGATTCGGGTACAACAAGCAAAGCCTTTTCCACACAATGTCCGCCACCCCAATTCCTTGGCGAGTTGGAGCAACGGCGAACTTGTCCAAATAGAACACGGGTGCGGAACCGAAGCCCGGCTGCTCTGCAGTCACAATGGCTGCCCCGTCGTAGTCGCCAGCAACGATCACTGAGTCCATCACAAGCGACATCCGTTCCCAAAAAGCGTCTTGATGGAGCTTTTTCCGAAAACTCGCCTCGAGCAGCGAGTCTAGCTTGGTACGGTCAAGCGTGTCCAGCTTACGATGTACCTGGAGAGTTAGACCTAGTCGCAAGACAGTCGGGGGGGCACTGAAGGCGCCGACGAAGTATGGAGCTTGCTCGTCTTCTGAGGAGGAGAGCTTGTTCGCACGGAGAGCCGCAAATAGGTTGGAGTTGATGGAGACTGGGTGCGGCTGAGAAGAGGGAGCAGAAGTGTCCGCTCGTGAGTGGTGACCCCTTGCAGTCCGAATCGGTGACGCGTGATTTGACGCGGTAACACGCGAGCCTATGCTACCAATATGAACAGCGGAGGGCGGTTTATCGGTGAGAAGATTTGCTAGAAGGTCCGACGGTCGGTCAGCAGCTGCAATAATAGCCGATGACGAGGGCGGAAGCGCGGATAGAACGGTGCTGACTGTTTCCAGCTCTTCTTTTGAGCTTGCGGCGACATTGGGAGTATCTGCAGCATCCTGCTCTTCCTTGAACTGGTGCGGGTTATGACGACGGTTTAGAGCCCGATTCGCCGTAATGGGCCTGGTTGCCGAAACAAGGCTGTCAGAGATGTTTGGCGCATCGAAACTGGATTGGTGCGATGCACTTTTTGGACAATCCGTTGTGAGTAATGAGCGGAGCTCGTCATATTCGTCGGCTAGATTCACGAATCCAACATGTTTTTGCGTGGAACCCACGAAAATGCCGCCGTTTCGATTGACCAGAAACAGCTTTGAAGGAAGTCCCGCGAATGGCTCCATTTGCGATACCTGTTTCGCGAGAGCAAGCAGGCACCCGGTCGACGGCAAAACCACTGAACGAGATGTAGCAGGGTCTACTCCGAGGGGGGGAATGACTAATGCCTTCTTGGATGAAATCGAGAACGCAATCGGTGATTCCGATCCGATAGCAACATTCGATGGCAGAACGTGACTCCCACCTGAGGGCTGTTCCTGATGATGGACGGCGAAAACGTCAGAATAGGACGCCAAGGCCCGACCGCCGACATTTTCAATTGCATCAGCGACGCGGTCGCATTCCATCGCCATCACTTCTCGGAGACGTTGGAAGCGCCGATCAGTGCTTCTCCACGGAGCTGGAGTCCGCCGTAGGCGATGTCCTCCGGTGATCATCCACGGTGAGCGTTGGTGGGACTGGCCAACGTGAGCCAGATTGTCAAAATGGAGAAGTAGGATGGGGGCAAGTCCAAGCTGCTGAAGTTGCACAAGTGTTGAGGCAAAAGCCCTTAATGCCGGTCGGGGGAGAAAGGCCTCAACACGAATGAGAGCAAGGTGATCCTTGCTGTCGTATGACGCATTGAGGTCGGATACCCGTGACTGACTCGGCGATTCCTTCCAGTACCGATCGAGGTAAGACCGAGCCTCCCGCTGGGATGGCATCACGGATAGAATACGGAGAATAAGGTCCTAGGACCAGCGAGGGGTTTGCGAGAGAAGGGGCAGAGTTAGGTGCTTGCCCCCGATCCATTCGTGCCATTACACACGCGTACCCGGTTGCGCTCTGCGACAGCAGCGACAGCGGGGACCGCCCTCCTACTGGCCAACGGCATGTCTGGCTGGCTCTGAGAAGGTGATTCCTCCCGTCCTGCTCAAATAAATCAGCCAAAAAAAAAAAGAAAAAAAAAAAAGAAAAAATCACGGGAACATTCAACGTGAAACGGGTGCTGTATGTGGGTAGTGGCGTCTTTCAATCGTCGTCGTTGCCGTCGTAGTTGCCGTCAGCCGCAGCAGCGGACGTCGCCCCCAATGGACCCCCGCCACACACGTCGCTGACCGCTTCCGCCACCACCACCAACACCACCAGCAGCACCAGCCCCTCAGAAGCAGAGGCGGAGGTGCGGCGGCGCTAAGACCGTGTCCGGCATAACTAGCGGTGGCGGATGTCGTGGGGAAGAGACAAACTCACGATGCCATTGTCCAGTCCTGCTGGTTAAGCCGGCCGCTTGCTGGACGAAAGTACCACTTGGCGAGGACAGTTGCCTTCTGTGGGACAGTGGGACCCTCCCACCCACCACCACCCAAGGATGCTTTGCGTGCCCACCCGCCCAAACACGCGCCCGACTATATTTCCGCACTCGTCTTTACAGCAAACCGCGCCCGGCTCCTCCCTACTTTCTTCTCTATTGGTTTCAGGGAGATTGGCCACTTGCGTTTAGAGCAACGCGGTGTCTCACCACTTGCGCCATGGAAAGGCTGATCAGGCTGCCTAATCACAGAGATCGCTGTGGGAAATACAGAATACTTGGCACGTCATCGACCCTGTGGGTATGGTAACCTTTGGACAGAATGGGTGCCTTATAAAGTGCTTCTGAGGCAGACAGTCGATTGAGCAGGTGGGATCAAACTTTCCTCATTCGAGAGATCGAAGCCTCTCCACCGCGCATCCGAATCAACCATGTGAGGGTGCTTGCACAGACGTCCCTCTTCCACATTGCGTCATGGCTTGGCGTACAGTAAAAATGGCGCTTCCGCAAAAAAAAAAAAAAAAAAAAAAAAAAAAAAAAAAAAAAAAAATTCTTTGTCTTTCATTCGCAGAGCTGAACTGCATACATGGGGATTGCATTCGAGCCTCTGAAGCGGCCCGCCGTCGCGGAGGTCAGTCGTTCGTCCCCACTCCCTGCCCCACCAGTGCGCTAACTCCCCACATATCCCCCCGGGGTCCCCTTTCCACCCACACACCAGAACGCCCCGGCTTTCACCATCGTTGCTTCAACAAAGACCAAGTCCATCCTCTACGCAGCTTTTGGCGTCTTGCAGCTCGTAAGTCCGGGAAGCCCGCCGTCCGCGTGCCCATCGTACTACTTTTACGTCTTTTAACTTCCTCCACCGACAAAAGCTTCTGGCCGTTTACGTTGCGGTGGTTCTCCTTTCGGCTTCGATCTTTACCACTCCGCCTCTGTCTGGAGCCCCGACTGGTGCGGAACCGAAGACGTGCCTTCTCTACCGGGACTTTGGCAAGTCGGCTGATCTGGGAGCGTGCATCTGGCCGGCTGTGGTGACGATTTCTGTCGGAGTTTTCGCCATTGCCTTGGCTGCCTACGATGTATATTCCATGCAGCGATTGGTGAGCCTCAGTCTTTTGCCTCGCCTCCAGCGATGTCGATTGAGCGAGCCTTTGCCTTATAGTACCCACCGCGCTCCCGCTCCAATGTCCTTTACCAAGCTGTCGCCGCCGCAGTCGCATCGGTGATGACGTTGGCAGTTGGTGTCCAAATCGCTGTCGGCCTTCAAACGACATGTAACAAGTTCGCCTCCCTTGCGTGGCCTTGTGATACAGCATTGTCCATGCTTCAGTCTGATTGGAGGCTGGTTGCTGGTGGCTCGGCTATGTCATTCGTTTCTTGCCTACTATGGGTAAGTAGCCATCCCGACTGAGCATATCTAACTTTTCTCTGGGATTCAGGGATACTACGCCTACACTGAGTTTGTGAACTTTCGCTCTTACTAAAAGATGTATTTCGTTTACTTCGTTATAAGTGTGCGTTGTGAAAGATCTCGAATACATCGTCATGATCATTCAATCGATTCATGAATTCCAGGAAGGGCTCCCTGTCTTCACCAAGAGCGACCAGATCTCCCGTTGGGATGTATGCAACTGGCTCAGTCTGCGCAATGTCATAACCTCGTTGTGTGAGCACTTGCTGCACTCTACCCACCTCTTCAGGCAGGGTAATGACTTCGATTGCGGTACTTTCCAATGCTTCGCCATCCTTCACGAACTCAGTTTCCTTAACGTCCTCGACTCCATCCACTTCAATCGCAACGTAATCCAAGATAGCCTCCAGAGTGTCGCCAGATTTGCCTGGTTGCGCCACTATTCTTCCCCGCCTGTTAAATTGAAACATGACCTGCCCCAACGCCCCACCGGCCTCTTTGAACAGGTGGCGAACTTCTGCTGCGGTCCGGTTCCTGTTATCTGTGATTGCGACCACGATAATGGACACCCCTTGACCTGTCCGTCCCTCATAGACCACTTGCTCACCGATCGGTGCGCCCGCGGCCGCCGATGCTGCGCCCTTTGCCAGCGCAGTCTCCACGTTCCCTTTTGGCATCTGAACCGCTCGGGCCTGCTGCAATGCTGCTGCCAGGTATATGTTGCTGCGCGAGTCTGAGCCCCCGTTCCCCTGCCGTACAGCATTAATGATCTGCCGGGCGATTTTGCCGAAGAGTTTACCGCGTGCTGCGTCGGCGGCTCCCTGTCCAGTGTCCTGACGGGTCAGTGCATTGTGGAATCCTCTTCTTCGTCTCAGCGGCTCTCCCCCTCTCCTCCCGAATGCTTGCCTTTGCGCGCTTGATCTGAGACCACTTGTTGTGGCCAGCGTATCGTTTTTGCATGCAGCATCGGAGCGGGATGGCTGGCGTAACGGCTGGTGGGACAATGGCACGGGCAAAAAGCGCCAGAAACTGCCTTGTCGACATGGGTCCCTTTTTTTTGGGGGACAAAAAAAAAACACAAAGGCAGGGAGAAAAAGACAAACCTCGATTTTTTGTGAAAAAGGTTGAGGGAAGATTGCTTGCAACTGGTGACTAACCAGATTCTGCCAGAATGGAGCAGAGGTTGAGGGGCGTCAGGTGCAATTCCGACGAGGAAGTTAACCGAAGACCGCAATTGCGGCCAGGCATGGACTGCGAAAAGGGCAAGATTGTAAATAGAAGAGTGGCAGAGAGAAAGTGTAGGTTGTGACGTGCAGAGTGAGTGAGGGTTGTGGGAGGGAGAGAAATATTTGTGAGGACAACATGTTGTCAAGCCTGTGACCTCAAATAAAAGAGTGTATACCCACTTTTTCACCAATAATTGTGAGGGTTATCTGCCTGTCTTGAAGCGTGTTAAACACACATGCAGCTTGAACTCTGTTTATTCTTTATTATTTTATTGTTATTGGTTGTCTGCATAAGCCACCAACTGACGCTCATCGTTGCGCCTACATCACCTGCTGCTATTATTATTATTATTATTATTATAATTGTGCAGAAGGTGTCTAGGGGCAGTCATAAAAAGCGCAAGAAATACACAAAGAAATCTCTAACACAAAGAGGGGTTTCTCACACCAAAGCATGAAACAGACACAATCACAAAAGAAAGCATAATCCTCTGGTGCAAGACACAGAAGGGTTTCATCTGGGGCACAAGGCTAAAGCCAAATTAGACCAGAGACAGAACCAACTGAATTGGTAAGTTCCATCTCGCCCAAGACACACTCGACTTCTTATTCGTACTCAGCGACGTCGACGCCCGCCTCGCTGTCGAAATCGCTCCAAACCGCAAGTCCTCTTTCACCTACTCCCTCGACAAGCACGGGAGTGGCAAGCCACTACAACCCATCAAAAGAAACAACAAAAGTAATAAACAACAAGTCAAACCCTGAGTTGGATGGGGTTGGAGAGACAAAGGGCAGACACAAGGAACAGTTAGTGTGCAGAGGTGCCTGTTGAACCAAATCAGAACTGTTTTCCACTTAACAGAACCAGACACAACTTGTCTCACTCCAAGGAGAGTGTTCCAACTCAATCCAAGGAAGAGGGTGCAACCAGGGTGGGAGACAGTGGGACTCTTCTTGCTCCATCCTACCAGGAGACAGACCTCAGCCTCACCAGGCCAGAGAGAATAACCTGTCTTAGAAGCAAGGAACGTCAATACCCACTCCCACACACAAGGAAGACACCAAAGACAGCCACAGGTATTAGCATTAAAGGAAGAGGGTCTGAACCCAGTGAACCAGGCCCACCAAAGGCCAAAGGAACCATCACCAGGGACAGGGAGGAATACCAGAGAGACCATACCCCCACATAATGTGAGACTACACCGAGGTCTCAGTGATAAAGTCTAGGGATTTTATTCGCAAAAACAAGCGTACCTGTCATAAAACTGCAAGGATCAGGACCCCTATTATTGCTCCCAGTTCTTTAGTTTCCAAGGCGTTATCAAAGTGTATTTGCAGCTAACCCATCTTTATTATTGGGCCTGCTTTTACTACTTTCGTCTTAACAGTTTCTGTTGCGCCAGGGGTTTCTCAACATATTTTCTTTTTCGGTGACTAACAGAGACTGCCTGACTGCCTGGGGATGGGGTGCCTGACGGGCCGTAACCCAAGCCCGCCTAATTTATTATTTTATTTTCGGCACTTGTACATACATGCATAAGGTTGGGGGGACTTAGAGCATTTGTGGTGGATGCTCCAAGTCAGGGGGTTGACTTGTCAATTTTCTCTCTCTCTGTTTTTGGGCCATTTCTCTTTTTCCTTTTTTCTTCAATCGGATTTCCGTCCATTGGCACCAATACAGAGTCCCTTCAAATCCATCTGGCTCACAAAGGTGAGGGTAGTGAGAGATGGTACACACCCGGGTGTGTACATGGTCCCTTCGTGGGGCTCCTCTTAAGGGGCCATGGGTGGGGAATGCAGCTGGCCCCACCTGTGACTGTGTGACATTGCCGGCTCTGTGTTGGAGTGAGGATCCCTGTCGCTTGCCTGCAGCGACGACGGTGGTGGTGGTGGCGACGACAACGGCGTCGTTGTCCCCAACCTTCCCGCCCCTGCAAGGGTGTTGGTGGCTGCGCCTGGTGCAGCCCCCGACACCTGAGAGTTCGATCTACAAGCGCCTGCCTCAGTCCTATTGCTGTGAGGGTGAGATGTGTGAGTACGAGTGCGATGCAATAAAGCCTGTTGGTCGAGTGATTGTGCTGACGCAGCCCAGCGGGGTGCGTGTACGATCGCAGGTGTTTCTGCGTGCGAGTTCCCTGCTGGCGACCTTCCAACCCCTACATAGTCGACTCCTTCTCTCTCTCCCCCCCGTTGCTGGCGACGACGAGGGTTCCTGCAGCACCGTCTGCGACGAGGGGCACTTGGTCGCACCCTGTCCGTCCTGTCGCTATTAACCGCTCCTGTTGTATTTGAGATTAGGTTCCTGAGATAAAAACCCCTGTTTCCCTCTTCTCTCTCTTTATTCTGCGGTTGTGTTGCGCCCTCAGGAGTGCCCTTCCATTTCCTCTCACATCGGCCTGCAGCCACTCGAGTAGTTGGTGCTCTGGCACCGATCCTTCAGAGGATTGTCCCTCTGAATGTTCATTCTTTGTGTTTGAGACCCCTGTTAGACAGATCAGTAGGGATACTTTGTGGACTGGGCAAGTAGTAGGGTTGAAACACCCCCTAGACAACAGCCCAATAAAGTTAGTTTTAGCCTATTATTTGCTTTCCCTCACTCTAGGGCCCAGATCCCAGGGTCAAAGGAGTGAGCATAGTCTCACAATAATACCTGACCAGCCAACTCATTCATATCACCTTGAGAGACCTGGATTTGAAGCAATGTATTGACAGGAACCGGCGAGGCACTACCACAGTTTTACCCTCCCACTTTCCATTATCAAGTAGCTCCTACCACAGACCAGCCTAAACAGTATGCAGAATGGTGAGGTGCACTGGGACTTGAACCCAGCACACTGCCATAAATGGCCGAGAGAACCAATTCTCCTGTCACACACCAGGGGACTGCCACCCTTCCCTCCCACCCACTCCATCATTCCACGAAACTCATAACAGCCCTTCACAACCCTCTCAACCTCAGTGCACCACATGTAGTTGCTGGCACTCCACCAACAGTTGCCCAGGCATCTGGCTTTTGCGCACCAAGGCTTCTTCCAGATGGATTGACCACTACCTTGGCCACATAAAACTTGTTGCAGGCATTATCTGGCTCCACCGCGAGTATTTGTCAACAGCCAGTGCCCAGGTCTGCATTGGCAGTGGCTCACTATCCCATGGGCATTGTGAGAACAATAACTGACAGTCACAATAGGTTGGAGTCTGTCTTGTGCCTCTTGCTGCTAACCAGTCAGTTCTGCCAAACATCCTCCTGACGGTGCTCACTCCCCTCATACTCCCCAGCAACTGCATCAGGCTTCCAGGGGGGGACAGCTGCCATCATCATCAACAAACACCTCAGATCAACCTCCAACTCTTCCACGAGATATGGAAGACAACAATGACAATGACAACTAACCCCAACACATTTGCTGTCATACTTGGTGAAGAAGATGAACCCGAAGAGAGCCCATCTCCAACAGCAGACTGCATAGAGGCATCCATCAACACTGAACCAGAACCTGTCATTGAATCACCACTTTCATCATGTGTGATTGTCAACATCAAAGATGCACCAACTGGATTTCACAAGTTACTTGCAAATCAAACAAGCACTCACCATCTCTTGTGACTCGACCTTGCATCAGCCAAGCCAGAACCATGCTCAAAAGTGCTTCCCTAAAGAACCAATCCACCAATCACAACTCCCACCAGTGCCACATTCCCACAAGGAAGCTCACGCATCAGACTACAACAAAGAATGGACTGCGTCTGAGCTTGAGGAACTTCAGTCTCTCATGGATGAGCAGAAGGTCTGGGAGTGCGCAGTTCTTCCTCCCAGCAAATGTGCAATTTTCTGCAAATGGGCTTATGCCCACAAACTTAACCCTTTTGGCTGGCTGAAGCGATGGAAGCCTGACTTGTCACATGTGGAAGCACCCAATGTGAAGGCATCAACTACACAGACACCTTTTCTCCTGTTGTCTGGATCCAGGCCATCCGACTGCTCATTGCAATCAGCCTTGCTTTTGACATCAAGTACCACAGCATGGATGTCAACACAGCCTACCTGTATGATTCTCAAAGAAGTCATCAACATGCATCCACCAAAAGTCCACAAGTGATTCACTCCAGATGGAAAGAAACTTTCTGCAAACTCCTCAAGAGCCTCTATGGACTTCATCACTCTGGACACAACATTTGAGATCATCTTTGTTTTTGTCAACGATATCAACGTCATGGCCAACACCCCAGCTCTTGTTGCAAAAATTGAGGACACTTTTTGTGTGGAGTACAGCATGTCTCTCAAGGAAACCACTGTCAGCCAAGTGATTTGCATTCACCTTGAGCACAAAGCCAAAGGCATCTGGATGGGTCTGGATGAATACACCAGGATAATCCTCATTGAAGGGAAAATGTGGGACACCTGGAAATCACAGGGTTGGGGGACTTAGAGCATTTGTGGTGGATGCTCCAAGTCAGGGGTTGACTTGTCAATTTTCTCTCTCTCTGTATTTGGGTCATTTCCATTTGTCTTCAATCTGATTTCTGTCCTTTGGCACCAATACAGAGTCCCTTCAAATCCATCTGGCTCATGCAATGAGGGAAGTGAAAGGTGGTACACACTGAGGTGAGTACATGGTCCCTTTGGGGGCTCCTCTTAAGGGGCCGCAAGTGGGGAATGCAGCTGGCCCCACCAGCGACTGTGTGACACTGCTGGCTCTTTGTTGGAGTGAGGATCACAGGCCCTCACTTGCTGCAGAGGCAACAATTGTTGTGTCGTTGACCCTGTGAGAGTGTTGGTGGCTGCGCTTTGCGCAGCCCCCACACCTGAGAGTTTGATCTACGAGTGCCTGCCTCAGTCCCATTGCTGTGAGAGTGAGATGTCTGAGTACAAGTGTGATGCAATAAAGCCTGTTGGTTGAGTGACCACGCTGACGCAGCCTGGCAGGGTGCGTGTACGATGACAGGTGTTTCCATATGTGAGTTCCTGATGGCGACCTCCCGACCCCTACATAGTCAACTCCCTTCTCTCTCTCCCCCTGGTTGCTGGTGACGACGAAGACTCCTGCAGCGCCCCCTGCGACAAGGGGAACTAGGTCGCGCCATGTCAGTCCTGTTGCAATTAACTGCTCTCGTTGCATTTGAGATTAGGTTCCTGTTATAAACCCCCTGTTTCCCTCTTCTCTCTCTTTATTCTGCAGTGCCCTTCTGTTTCTTCTTGCACTGGCCTGCAGCCACACAAGTAATCAGTGCTCCAGCACTGATCCCTCAGAGGATTGTCCCTCTCAATGTTCATTCTTTGTGTTTGAGACCCCTGTTAGGCAGATCAGTGGGGATACTTTGTGGACTGGGCAAGTAGTAGGGTTGAAACACCCCGTAGACAACAGCCCAATAAAGTTAGTTTTAGCCTATTATTTGTTTCACTCACTCTAGGGCCTGGATCCTGGAGTAAAAGGAGTGAGTATAGTCTCTCAGCACACTGCCATGAATGGCCGAGAGATAGCTCATACACAGTCAGAGAGGAAAAGGGCGGGCAAGAAGACTTCGGGTACAGGTTCTAAGATGCAACAAGAAAGGGGGGTGGGCTGCTTAAATAGGAGAGGGTTGGAATCAGCAGGGTGAAGGAAAAAGGAGGGGAAAAGAAGGGAAAACATATACAAAAGAACAAAACAGTAAATAAAACAACAAAGAAGAGAGAGGAGGAGTGAGTCACCAAACAATGGGGCTGAGCCATCAAACAAGGAAGACAGCTCAGAAAATCATGGAGCAATTCTTGGCATTCAGCTGCCAAGAAGGGTGGAGGCGATGGGGAGAGCTGATTGGTGCAAGAAGAAGACAGTGACTCACAGCCACAAAAGAAAAGAGAGACACACACAGAGACAACAAACAAACAAATAAATAAAAGATAAAAAGTAAAAACAGGAAAAACAGGATAGACTACTCATTGAAAAAATAATAAAAATCATCAATGAAGAAAGGAGAAAAAACCCTAGGATCTCATACCCTTTCATGAGGCCTTTCATTATGGAAGTATATGCAGCAGCACTGTGGTAGCTCTGTGTACACGTGGACTCTGTACTTCTACCCACTGAATCACATCATCCTAATCCATTTCCAAAAGTGAGGAGGGCAAGGCTGGTCATTGTGCAGGTCTTAGCTTTTCTGCATAGTTCACCCAGACGACAGCCAGCAGGTCTCCTACTTGGCACCTCTCCAATTGAATGGAGCAGTCTACACCACTGCGCTAGGGGGCCTCTTGCCAGTAGTGTGGATCAGCCTGAGCCATTCAGCCTGTGACTTTGTGCGAAACAATAATAATAGTAATAATAAAATGAACATGGTCGCAACTAAGAGACAGTCCAAATTTCAGTGGTTCAGCTTGCAGGGACAATAATAACCCATGAAAAATAATAAGAAACAGGTGTGTTATGTCACCTTTGTGAAACGTTGTTTGGTTGTGTCAAATTGATGATCCTCACGAGTTATGAGTTAAAAAAGCAGGGTATGCTATTTTATTTGAGGTCACAGGCTCAAGCATTGCAACTGTTCGGAAGTGACCAGTCTGCTGTGAACGCTCAAGTAGCTACTGGTGGTATTGGTGCACTGGCCCCTTGTACTCAAGCAGGCAAAAATCACCCTGGGCTATCACATTCCAGTTCACTACTATGGGCATGAATTTTATCCATTTACATTGGAGGATGCACTTCCTGGAACATTGTTGGAGCTAGTTTGCTGCCAAGGTTGCCCTGCAAATCCAGGACGATGGACTTCAACTATCTGTCAGTTATTATTCTCAAGATGCCCATGGGAGAGCAAGCCACTGCCAATGCAGACCTGGGCACTGGCTTGTGCTAATGACAACTACTCTGAGTATTAAGTGGAACAGAAACCTGGTGTTAACAGATTTCCTCCTCCTCTGCTCAAGCAGATAATATAGGAGAAATTTTTACCCTGTGCCAGTCACGCTTGCCTAGCAACTATTACAGCATCCATATCATCATTATGTATCAATAATTCATAACGGAGTTTTTTTTCTCTTTCTCTCCAAGTTGGGGAGAACGACCACCCACAAACACACATCTCCACTTCATTCACTCCTTCCACTCACTCACTCAGAGTAGACTGTTTACATTTCTTGGAGTCTAGCGAATGAAAACAATCGCCTGTCGTGGGCAGAAGGTTTGCTTTTTCAATCTATTGCTGGCGCCGTCCCAAATTGGAGTTTGGTTGCTGAAATTCTTGAACCAAGTTTCCCTGGCAGAGAGTGTAGACAGTAGTCCCTGCACCACTGGGACGAGCCACATCCACTGACAATTCCTTTTAGAAAAACAATTAGTCTGTCGCAGAAAAGTCTGCACGCAGAACGACCATAGATTATCTCGGCGACTCGAACTTGACTTGGTACTTGATGGAGTTGACTTTTGGAGCACAGTCACCTGTCGTGCGCATCTCTACCTTACGTCGGTTATTGACGATGACAGCCACTAACAAATGGAAGACAGACATGGTCAATATCAGTAATTCGTATGTCAGCAGCAAACTTGATGCATCGATTTACATCCAGATCCCTGCCAGCTGCAGGCCTCTGATAAAGTTTGGCTCCTGAAAAGAAGCGTCAATGGCGTTCAGCAGGCTGGTTGATGTTGGTATCAAGAACTGCCAACTCGCTTGTCTCTTTTACCCAACACAACCAACTTCTTTCACTGGCTACATATGCAGTAACAGAACAACCATCTCCATACTATGGTTTCATACCTTTTTCTTCTTTCCACGCGAAGTTATCTTAGGGGTGACTTATGTTGCAAGGTGAAGGGCTCGAGTTTGTGACTAGCTCCCGCCGCTGGCGCCACGACACCACGGCTGGCCCGGCATCGCTCTCCAGGTTGCCCAGCGTCCTGCTCCTCCACCACCTGCTGAAAGCGGCGGCGCGGCCAGGCTAAGGGCGTGCGGTGAACGGACCTCCGCTTGCCCCCTGATGACTTCATTGCTTTCTGCGCGCGAGCCACGGCGTCCGCGGCCGCTCGCCGCGCCGACTCCACGAGGTCAGTGGGCGACGAATTCGGGCCACCCACTGCCGGGATCCCATCCACGAGCGCGAGCGGTTCGGGCGGGTCCCAGGGACGCCATTGCGGCCTTGGCAGTGGGGCGCCGTCGCTGCCAATGCGAACCACATGCGGAGAGGGTGGAGAGAGTTCTTCGAAGATCAGCCGGTCGGGCACTCGGCACGACCCATCGCTCGTGCGAATGGGGTGGATCCAGTCGACTCTGATGTCTTTGGAGGGCGTGACAAAGCTGGAAACGCTGTGCGTGCGCACCGACAGCTGCCAGCAGGTATTTGCTGACGGAGACGGTGATAATCTGAGGCTTCTCGGACAGAGCAGTTGGAACCCGCACACCACACTGCTTCCGCCGACGGCCGAACCGCGGCGGAACACACAGAACATTCCAGACGAGGCTGCAGCCGCCGCCGTCACGCCCGGCTCTTGTTCTGGGGAGCGGGCGGAGGCGGTTGTGAGCTCGGTGGTGTGCGTGCCATGGGAGGAAGAAAAGCCGCAGTGCCACTGTCTCCGGCTTGGGGGTGTGGCACGAAACACAGAACCTTTTCGAACGTGCCCGACTGGTTCAAGACTGAACCAGCGGGATGCCTCTCGAAATGCCACCTCAGCACCAACCGGGACCACAAAAACCCACACTGTGAAGGCCATCACCAGACCGCCCAATCAGTTCCTTCGCATCCATGATGGACCAGCTCGACCACCGCCAGCACCACCACCACGACTGCAACAAGCAACACCTTCCGCGGCGTTTGCGTCGCGACAGACCGTCTTCCTGCAGCATGCTCTCACTTCTGTTGGTTGCGCTCTGCATCACTCTGGGGTGCATGCCTGCCCCAGCGCTCTCCCTCTATTCGAAGTCCGACGCTGTGATCCAAACGACAGCGGCCACGTTTAAGGCGGACGTGTTGAGCTCTAAGCACGCTGTGCTAGTCGAGTTTTACGCGCCCTGGTGGGTGCTGTTCATTCCACCTCGACAAACTAGACTCGTTTGCCAAACGCGTCATTTTCAATTTTGTCCCTCCAGCACATTCCGCTAATGATCCTTTTTTCCCTGACTCGCTTCTACTGTAGGTGCGGTCACTGCAAAGCTTTGGTACGTACTATCGTGTGACTCGACCACGCGATTCCGTTTGTTTCTATGTTGCTGATTGCTGACACCAACGTCCAGGCGCCGGAATTTAAGAAAGCTGCTGACAAGTTGAAAGGGCTTGCAAAGCTGGTGGCCGTCGACTGTGACGTGCACAAGGACCTGTGCGGCCTTTATGGGGTTCAAGGTTCGAAACTTTACCGCCATTGCGTCGGAGTTGAACTCTGAAGAGCGAGTAACGAACAGGCTTCCCAACGCTTAAGGCATTCGGTGCTGATAAGAAGGCTGGCCCTACTGGTAACACATACAGCACTCGAGCGTTACTAATCGCCTTGCAGACTACCAGGGTCAACGCACATCAAAATCTATTGTTGACTTCATGCTTCCGAAGATTCCCAATTACGTCCGATCTCTTTCGTCTACGGGTAAGGCGGCTAGCTTGGATGACTTTTTGAAAGAAGAGGTGAGTCTTGCACTGCCAAAAGCGATTCTAACGTTGCGAACGTGCCTGCTGGATACAGCCCGGCCTTGCAAAGGTTATCATGGCCACCAGCAAAGACAAAACGCCCCCGCTTTATAAGGCATTGTCCGCTGAATATTACGATCGCCTGCTTTTGGGAGAAGTGAAATCATCGGACAAGGCTTTGGTGGAAAAGCTGAATGCTTCAACATTTCCGTCCGTTTTCGTTGTCCCGAAGGACGCAGACCTTGCTGGCGCCATCCTCTTCGAAGGTGAGTCTGTTTCGCCTTTGATACGACAAGCTGGAGAGCATCTTACCTTTTTGACGAAAGGTGATTTGAAGCATGGACCTCTTGTGGAATTTTTGAATAAATACGCCGCTCCGCCGAAAGGAAAGAAGGAGAAGAAGGAGAAGAAAGAGAAGAAGGATAAGACGCAGAGCGACAGCACCAAGAGTGAATCGAGCGCAAGCGACCCCGTCACAATTCCATGTAGGTTGACATGGGAAAAAGTGTTGAGAAGCTGAACAATCTGTGGCACAGTCGATCCAGTTGTTCCGGAGATTGTGGACGAAGCGTCGTTCAGCTCCCAATGCATTGGAAAAGCGGGAGTCTGCGTAATTACACTTCTAACTTTGCAAGAAGAATTTCCAGAGAGTGTCGAAGCTCACTCATCAGATTTGGCTGTCATCACAAAGGTAATTGCGTCTAGATTGGATTAATTTTCCATTTTCAAATACTCATTTCAACCCAGCTGAAGAAGAAGTACCACGATATGAACAGCCCGTTTCACATGGTCTGGATTAACGCACTGAAGCACGGGAAGAAGTTGATCTCTCAGTTCGGTGTAAGCGACATTTTCCCTGCAGTGTTGGCAGTCAATTCCAACAAAGGCGTCTACCGCAATCATTTGGCCGGCTTTGACGAAGAATCTGTGTCGGGCTTTCTCAGCGACATGATGGCTGGACGCGGTAGAAATGTGCCCTTCACTTTCGCTCCGGCTTTGGATTCAGAGGCGAAGGCAGGGCACGTCAAGGACGAACTTTGATATTCGGTGTTTTTGGGTGGAAGTAGCAATAAATGGACGAGGAATATCTCTAAAGCAAAATAAGTTAAAGATGTACTGATCCATAGAGTCATAGGGGAGAGCAGGTGGGGAAAACATAGGCATGATAATCGAGAGGAGAGAACAGGAGCTGCAAAGCTGCAATATAACCGTTCCAATCCCCACCCAATTCGATCTAGAGTTTCGAGTGAGAGTGCGAGGATGGAAGGTTTAAAGGCGCGAAGATGTGTTTTGAAATGATTGGAGGATAGTCGAATAAGACATGAGCTTTTCGGATGCAGCGGGCAGAAAACCGTTGGAGCCCCGACAGACCAGCTACTGCAAACTTGAGTAAAATCTTCAAGTTCCCTGCAGTCACAGTTACCAATCAATGATGGAGATAAGCTTGGAAAATGGGATCGCGAGGCGAGGTCAGGTAGCGCAACAAAGAGTGGATCAGTGAGGGGTACCGGAACTGGGCTGGGCCATGTTTCGCTCAAGACGCTGCCGCATTTGAAGCCACCGGGTTCGACACTGTCGTTGTGTTCGACCAGGCACCATTTCGGCGATCATGACCCAGCTCTTTCCGTGCGTTGCGATACCGACTTTGAGCAGTTCGTCTTCCTCAGCGCTCCACTTCCCCTTGCGAATTGTCGGGTCCAATGCCTCTTGGTATCGCGCTACGCACTGAACAGCGGTCCGGCCAGGGACGTGCTCAGCAATAGCCGCCCAGTTAATCTCGTCGATGACAGTTCTGCCCTTCGCGCTGTCTGAGGAGCTTTGCTGGGGACAATGGCGCGTGTCATACGAAGTTAACTGAACAGCTGGGGTGGCAGAAACCTCACTAGCCGAGTGGCGAAGACGCGACAGCTCCGCCCGGTATCCCCGCAGCAGCAGTGCGTCTTCTTCGGGGTTCCATTTTCCTTTGTGGATTTTCGAGTTCAGCGCGCCCGTCCACCGCGTTGAACACTGTATGGGAGTACGCTTCGGTACAAGAGTTGCGATTTGTGCCCAGCGGCCATGAGGGCCATAAATTGCGACAGCGCGCCGAAGCAAAGCATCTTCCTCGGCAGACCACTTGTTATATGTCGATGGTTGTGGTCTAAGGACAATGTCGGCTTCGGGCGAAACAAAGTATGACTTTTCCGAAGCGGCGATTGCAACTGCCGCTTGTTGAGGCGTAAGGGGTGGAGTGGTTGACGAGTTTTTAGTCGGGGACTTTGATGACATCCCACTGAATACATCATTTGGGGCAGCCGACTGCGTGAGGGGTGCTCTGATGACGCCGTGCGTGGCACTCTCCACCAATAAAGTTATCGAGTTCGGGCTTGATGGCACCGAAGACGCTGGTGTCGTCGTGGAGAAGTTTCGAGTGGTTGGAAAAAGTGAACACGGTCCGCAAAATGGCGCTTGAAGACCATCCGACGAGGTATGGGATATTGCGGGTGAGGGGATTTGGGCGAGCGCCTCTAAACAAAGGTTTTGGGGCGGAGGCGACGAGTTCGGACGAACGGAATCACTCAACCAATTGCAAGCTCCCATTATCTGAGTTCCCCCTGAATCCAATTGAGGAGAGTAGCAGACGAGCTTGTCGAGCGTTCCATGCGAGTGTGTGGTGACTCGATGTTCAGCTGGTTGGTCTGGTAAGGAAATGGGAGCCGGCTGAAACGCAAGGTATGGTAAGACCAAGTGACACCGGAACAGAACTGAACACAGACCGTAGCTGTTCCAAAACGGTTCGCTGCAGTGTCCGACAGTTTCGGGTCTGCCGACTCTTCACGAACGAACTTCGGAAAAAAGTGGTAGATATAAGGAATAAATCTAAAAATGCGGTGTCCTGCCTGAAAAACAAGATCGTCTTGAAGCTCTTCTTCCAAGAGGATGGGAGATGGCAGGATGTCGCCCGAGGACCCAGACGGCGGAAAATGAGAAGATTGAAACTCTGGTATGAGGGGGAACGGATAGTTCTGTTGACCGAAATTGAAGAACGGCTCTGCATTGATGAAAAATGCCGGTGGGGAAGGCGGGAGGCGAGGGTCCTGGTCCTGCGCGTTGATCAAGACTAGTGCCTGTTAGTCAACAAGCCTGTCACCAAAAGATCACGAACATTCCTCGGCGCTTGAGTTGTTCAAAAACTCAAACCCCTCTTCTTGATGGATTGTCACGAACGGACTTTCGTCCATCGGCGAAAGTGTGCTGAACCTGCGCAGGACGTCGGTAGAGCCAGCACTTATTGGCGATCCTGAAAGCGATCCTGGAAAAACAAAGCAAGCCTGCTAGACTTGACTGGATGGTCGAAATGAGGTCCTTTTTCGGGTGTTGATGGGGTAAACGAGGTCGCCAAAGCAAAACTCCGCGAACGATACAGATCAGGGAAAGTCGAGGCCTGCGGATGAATGGAAACGATCATCAGGCTATCAGACAGTAGGAAGGGTGGGACGCGGAAAAGGGCCGCCTTGTCGGCGAATGGTGGTATGTCAATGTGGGAGTGGGTTGCCACAAACCTCCACCTCCAATTTTTCTTTCCGCCTCTACTTTCAATCACGAATGAGAAACCAACTTTGCCCAAAAACCGACGGTGGAGTGGATGCGTCAGTCGACCACAGCCCTTACAAAATTTTTTCTAACTACAGATTCAGAAGGGAAGGAGGCCAAGCGTTAGGCGCGACGAGAGTAAGAGATGAGAAAGGGGTTAGACAAAAAACAGTTGAGTTGGCGAAAGTCGGCGAGGTGAACATGGGCTTGGAGATGAAAAAACCGATAGGGCGGATAGAATGTGTTTGAGCTGCGGTCAGCGCCCAGTTCCGTGCAACGCCATCAACTTCTTCTCCCGAAAGCCTTTAGGTTCGGCGACACACACAACCAAGGTCTTGCTTCCCCATCTGTAACCATCCAAACTCTCTATGGCGGCCCGCGCCTGTGTCTCCTCTTCAAAGCTGACAAACCCAAAGCCCTTACTTTTCCCACTCCCGCCATCCTCCTTCATGACACGAGCGCTGACGATACGACCGAACGCCTTGAATAGTCCGAATAAGTCTTGATGATCCACATTGTCATCCAGATTTTTTACGTAAAGGTTCCGGGGGTCAAGCCCAGCAGCAACCGCCTCAGCACTAGTCAGACTGGTACTGCTCGATCGCCGATTTGTAGACTGCGGTGTTTGAGTCCCACTGCCAGTGCTTGGGGCAGGGGAGGCAGCATTTGTGGTGCCAATTGTGGCTGAAGTTGATGGTGTCGGAGAGGTGGCAGACCGGTCCAACAAAACAAAACCGGCAGGGGGCATGCCGGTAGAGGAGAGGTCAGGGGTTGGTGACGTGCCGGTGTGCCAGCCGGTAGTGGATCCGGGTCGAATAGGAGAAGGTGCATTCCAATTAACATATCCAGCAAAGGGCGCGTTCGGAACGGGGGACGTTGGAGAGGTGGGATAGTTTTGCCAGGAAACCCTGTGACTACTATGGGTTGAGTCTCGCTGAGAGCTGTAAGTTGAGTCACGGTCCCGAGGAGAAGGGCTGCTCGAAAGACCGAGCATCGCCGGAGGGGTAGACGGCGTGGACGGGGGCGAAGTCATGCTCCAACCAGCACCAACGGCAACCTGAACCCCGCCGTTGGTTGGGCCGATGGGTGCTTGGCTGGGACGGGGAGTCGACTGAGCCGGAAGAGACCGATTTGTTGGATATACGTAAGGAGCGTTCTTATGGAATTGCCACGAGAGAGCACTTGCCAATGCAATTGGTCAGCGCTTTTGGCGATAAAACAACCAGCTCACATTAAACCACCACGGAAGTTAGCTCCATTCATGTCTTGCAGAAATCTGTCGGCGTGGTCCTGATTTTCAAACTGCAGAAGAGCGTACGACTCTACGTTCGACCGATCGATCATAACCTTGCAGGAAATTATTTTTCCGAAGGTTCGGGCTACGTCGTAGAAGTCGAGCGAAGTAACGCCAAGAGGAATGTGCTTAGCCACAATGGTTTTAGCTCCCGAAGTGGTTGAATAGTTCATATTGGGGTCTTGGAACGTGAGTTGAACCTTTGATCCCAAAAACATGGAACCGTTGACGGTTGCAAAAAACCTATCGGCTGAAATGGGAAATTAGGCAGAAATGGGAAAAGTTGAATTACCGTCATTCTGGTATCTGAAAACCAGCTTCACACGAGGAGCACCCGTCATGGCATCTCGTTCGATAATGACTTTGCTAAGGGAGAAAAAAAACGCTATCAGAGAGTTCGACGTGTTTTGAATATCGATTACGTTTCCATTTTCACTTGGTTAAGGACATTTACAATATCCTGTCAATCAATGAGATGTACTTCCAGATTTTCAAGTCTTACCAGCTCCGTGATCGTTGGAGGTAGTCCGCTAATGACTCGGAAAAGTGCATTTACGTTAAGGAAAGACTCCGCACAGATAAGCGAACCTGATGAGAAGCGTGGGGTATGACTCGTAACTATCAGCCATATCTTCGTATTCTCTGGGAGATCCAGTTAGACAGTCTCGGCGAGGGTGGGGGCCTCACATCCGGTTGCAGCGAAAGCAAACTTGGACGATCTGTTACAAAGCGGATATACGTGAGGCTATTGAGTGAGGGCGTAAAACCAATCACGGTTTGGAAGCCACAAAGCGACTACCTAATGAAATCTCTAATTCTGTCAACGAGAAATAACTGATTAGAGGAGATTTTTAAGGTCACAAAATCCGATGCTGTCTTGTTTTCCCGTTGCTGACCGCGACCGCCGCCAGGCCCGGTCCGCTTGCACCGGTGAAGACGCCGCCCAGGCGGTTGAATGGATGCACGAGACGTAGACGGGCGCAAGTTGTGGGAGGGGGACGGGGTAGCAGTCGTAGGGAAGACGACGGCTTGCGGGTTGGGGTGGTGACGGGGGAGCGCAGTTGGGAGATCCGCCCACACTCACCCTTAAATTCGGGATTTTTTTGAGCGATCGAACGGAGAGATGGCCAACTGACTTTTTTGGGGTAGACAAAAAGTTGGGAGCAACGAAAGACAAAAAAGGAGCCCACACGTCCCGCCATTAAATGGAACACTGATGACTGAGAGTTGACAGTTGAGCAGAGGTTGGAGTACAGTTGAGTATTCCACATTTGCGGATGCCCTGACAAAATGTATGAGTCGGGTAGTTGGACTTATGCTGTAGTTCCCACTGCTAGATGCTACCAAAGATATCATAGCATCTTCATCACAAAAACAAACACATGAAAAAGACAAGAGCCTGTGACAAGGACGTTATTAGTACATGCAGCAGCGAAAGGGAAGCGAACTTGAGATATACTGTTCGATAGTCAGCTTCCTTAACCCACTGAGCAAAGGAATCGTCTTCCAATGAAGCAGCAATGTTTTCTTATTCTTCGTCTGAAAAAAAAAAAATCCGCCAATCGGCACACAGACCACCTGACTGCGCCACTGCCACCACAGCTCCGATCGCGCCCTCACAACCCAGCATGCCCGACTCCATCGTTCATTCCATCACGACCACCTCTACGCACTTCATCCTGCGGATCTGTGTACCTCCTCCTGACGATAACAATTTCCAACCGCACATCGAGGAGATTGCTCAGATCTGTGCACAAAACGAGATCTTTCTGCGGGGCCCCGTCACCACCAATCTGAATCCTCCGTACATCACACTCAATCTGGTCTCCGAACCGTCTGACGAACGACTCGTTGCAATCCGAACCCTCTTTACGACGCACACCCTTTTCTACAATCGCATCCCGCACGGTCTTCCACTCTTCAACACAGCCACGTACCTTGCGAATCGCGACTTTACCAACATCCTTCTCGCTACCCACCTTGCTCCAGGTGTCCTCTCTGGTACGTTCCCTTCCCATAAGGCACCCATCACCCACACCCTTCACCAACTCCTCCACGACTGCAGGGATGTCGTCGACATCGCCTACACCCACAATCGCAACCTCGCCTCAACTGTCGCTTTCATTTTGTTCACTGCCCCCCCTTCTCACTTTCCTCCCTTTGCATTTGTTAACGGTGCTGGCGTTGCTTTCCGCCTCCGCGAAACCCCTGCAGAGCGTGATGCTCGAGTTAAAGATCAAAACCTTTGCACTGGTGTTCTTTTCAACTTGCCCTGTAACCTATCTGCTTGTGATCTGGGCCCCCTCGCTACTGATCTTGGCTGTTCCCTCGTTCGTAACCCCAGTTATTTTAACCCTGTTACCAATTCTGCTGGACGCTCCAACAAAGCCTTCCTCGTGTTTCCCTCCTGCCGTGATCTTCTCTCCCTTAACAACTCTATTCTTATCAATGGACGCTCCACCACTCTTCAACCCTATTGGAACGAGGACCAAACCTCCTTCACTTGTTGCCAACGTTGCGGATTCACCAACCATTTCACATATGACTGCCCGCTCGCAAGACGCCAGGCCCCTCGACCCCTCCCCCCACCCAACCCACCAACTCCTCCTTCCTCGAGCACTCAACGCCACCCAGACCCTCCCTCCCCTAATCAAGCGGTCTCCCTTGAGCTTGCCCAATTTATGAAGGACATGCACAGCCTCTCCACCCAACAAGCCGCTCACCCTCCGTGCCGAGCAAAAGGCCAACGCTGACGCAATCCTCGCAGACCTTCAGAAGACTCATCAGGAACACACTGCTGCTTTAGAAGCTGTCCGCCGCAATGTCGCTCACCACTCGGACAGCATCAGCGCCATCAGCACTCGACTCACCATGCTTGAGCGCTGCGAAGATACCATCACCAACGCCATTCAGACTCAGATTGAGAATGCAGTTGCAGAAATCCACGCCTGTCTCTGCAACGACATGTCTGCTGTCATCGCCCCCTTTGCTCAGCAATCTGTCGACTTTTTCCTCCAACAGCGCAGCTTCAATCCCCCTCCCCCCTCAGTCCCTCCCCTCAACGCTACTCCAACCCACGCTTCCACCCACGACGTCACCATGCGCACCTCTCCCACTTACTCTGATAAGGCTCGCACCTCGCCTGTTGCCCGCACCACCGCTCCTGCTGCCCCCCACTCGCAGGGCGGCCCTCGCCGTTGAATTGCGTATAGTGTATCACCCCTTTCCCTTCCTTCCCTTCATCCTTTTATAAAAAAAAAAAAAAAAATAAAAAATAAAAAATCGACACATCAATAAACAATGCCCCCTTCCCCCTCCCCCCACCCCCGAAATGCCTCCGCCCCCCCCCACCCCCTTGTTTTGCTACCTGGAATGTGGGCCAAAACCTTGCCTCCAAATGTATTTCAATACTGGAATGGATGACATCAACTGGCACAATCATCCTCGCACTTCAAGAGACTGGCTGTTCTGCTGTTAACGCCACACACGCAATCCGCCAACACTCCTCAAATAACTACATGGGTATTTTCACTGACGCTTCAACATCGAAACATGCGGGGGGTCGGCTTCATTTTGGCATCTTCCTTTTACTGCCACGTCACCAACATCAGCCAACACAACACCAGAGGACTTGCCATTACCCTCTCCTTCCACAATCGCCGTCTCTTCTTCCGTTCTATCTACTGGCCTGCTTCTTGGCTGTCCCCAGAAACCACACCTCTCCAAGAGTGGTGTACCAACCTCCTCAATCACGACTCCGCCCAACATCACCCAGCTTACTGGTTCGGTGACTGGAATGCTCTTATCTCACCCCTCGATCATAATACTGCTGAACCCATCCCACCCTCTCGCCGCAGGTTCCTTCCTATCCTGTCAGCCAGTGGCCTATCGGATACCTTTCGCGCTACCCACCCCAACCTCTCTGCCTTCTCTCACTCCTCCACCAACTCAACATATCGTTCACACCTTGACAGCATTTGGGTCTCCGACACCTTCCTCCACCATCTCGCTTCCTCCAACATCGCTTCCCCTGAAGAGTATCCCCACCTCCCAGACTTCTCCGACCACCTTCCTTGCTTTATCACACTTGCCCTCTGCCCATACACAACATTCCCCTTCACCCCCACCCGTCGACGTACTATCCAGCCTGCACAGGCTTCAGAGGATCAAAAATGTGCCTTCGCCCAAACGGTTGACACAGCTCTCCCAAACCTACAGGACAACCTCGACGCCCTTGACTCCACCCTCACCCCAGCAGAACGAACGTTCCTCACCCAACCTTCCCTGCCCTTTGATTATCCACCCATTGGTCGCACGTTCCAATACACTCAATCTCTAGATGCTATCTCTTCCTCCCTCCATGAGCTCCTCGTCAGCACTGCCCGACGCTGCCTCCCTTGCTCCGGCTCCTCCACAGCTCCAGCCAAGACTGACCAGCGCCTTGCCCCTTATGTCGAGGCTCGTAAGAAAATTGAGGACCTCTGGAAACGCCTTCATTGCGGTACACTCCCCCTCCACTCCTTCCTCGTTGCCCTCCCCCCTCTCCCGGAGTCTTGGAACGCTACAATCCCTCGGGATGCCCTGTGCCTTCTTTTTGCGCGCTTCACCAGCTCCATTGTGACTGCAGCAGCCTTCACCAGCGACGCTCTTCCACTCCTCCAGCGCCTCCGAAAAGCAGTCTATCGCGCCCAGCTCTCTGCAACTGCCTCCTTTAAGCGCTCTGATATTGCCACTGCCATTGACCACTGCCAAGACCTTTTCTCCACTGGAAAGATCCGCAATGTTCTTAACAACATCCTCAACCGCAAACGCTCCAACTCCAGCATTGATCACATTCTGGCAGAGACCCCAGAGGGTCCGGAAATTGAATATGACCCTTCCCAAATCCCCCGACTTTGTAGTGAACAGGTGGAACAGTGGTTTCGTCCTCGGGCTCTTCACCCCTTCCCCCCCACGTCCCCCCTACATGAAGAGATGACCCCCTGACCTTACATACCCCCACACACCTTTTCTCACATCATGCTTCCTCTGTCCCTTGATGAATGCCGTTCCGTCCTTGAGTCTCTCGCCCCCAATAAAGCCCCTGGCCCCTCCCAGCTCTCTCGTGAACTTTTACTCCTGGCTGGTCCCAATGCAATCACTCTCTTTCTCTCCCTTGTCCAACGAACCTTCCTTGTCCTCGATATCCCCTCCACATGGACCCTCACCGCCATTTTCCCAATTCCAAAGAAGGACGCGTGGGGTGGTGATGTCACCAACCTCCGACCCATCAGCCTGTGTGAAATGGCCGCCAAAGTAGTCCAGGGCGTCTGTCTTCGCCGCTTATCCCAAATCCTCTCCTCCACCCTGTGATCCTCAAAGGCCGTAACTTCTCTGCCCTTCCTGGCTCCTCTCCTGATCCTCCCCTCCATTTGGTTCGCTCAGCCCTAGATTACTGTCATGAGACCTCCTCTCCCCTCTTCCTCCTTCTTAACGACAGCTAGAAGGCCTTTGACAGCGCACCAGTCGCTGGCCTTATTTCTGCCTGGCATCGCATCCATCTACCAGAGTCTTATGTTCAGATGCGTGTCAACACCCAAACTCGGTTTCGTTCATTTGTTATCACTGCCTTTGGCCCTTCCCCCACTTTTCCTATTGGCACCATGATCCAGCAAGGCTCCCTCGAAGGCCCCCTCGACTGGCGCATTTTCCGGGACCCTGTCCTCTGCGCACTCGATAAACACACCACCGGCCACAATGCCCACAGCAGGAGCTACAAGAGATTTTGATAAGGGGGTCCAAAAAGTCGAACTACCACTACCTCCAACCACAATTTTGTCCTTTCTTGTGTGACTAGTCACCCCAGCTGGACACCAAATTGCTCTAAGTTCTATTCCGCTCTCCTACACTCTCCAAAGGAAAACACCACCAAAACCTTGATCCTCGGCCTGAAATTTGGCACACCATCGCCATTCAACAGTGGGAACCTGCTATTCTGATTTCAGAATTTTTGGTCCATCAATGTGCTTGCAACAAGCATTATGTGCAACACACATCTTCTATCCTGGACCATTTCTCCATCAAGTACAGCACCAAACAACTCCTAGAGTCTTTATTTGTCACCGCCACACTGTTGAGCAACTCTTTCAAATTTCGAGCAACTGGTTTCTCCTGCAACAGGATAATCACTATGTGCAATGCAATGTTGTCCAACCTAAACTCTTTTGTTGGCATGTTCACTCTGGCAAGACACTGACAGAATTCAACGACTTTGCTGCACAGACCATTCTTTGGACATGCCACTATAACTTGCATGAGCATGTCTTTCCTGGCCTTGTCTGCAGTGACGCTAAGCTTCAATCTCTTAATTCTGATTTCTTAACTTCTCTCTCTGATGATTTTATGGATTTTCCTGAAACTGACAACTCTCCTTCTTTTGAGCCTGTTGAGCCACCACTTGACTCTTACTGTCGATTATCCAACTCGCCTCCTCATGGTGCTCCCTCCTCTCGTACTTGCCAGCAACTGTGCCAGGCATCTGGGGGGGGGGGGGGGGGGGGGGGAAGGGGTGTTGAGATTTGAGCCTTGGAAGCCAGCTTCCTTCGTCGACAGCGGCCTCGTTGCTGCTGCCGATGCGATTTACACTAAGTCAGGTAAGCCGACATCCTAATCTGAATCCAACAAAAAGAGTTTGTCGAAGACGGCAGTGATTCCAGCTTTGCTTTCCTAGGCTTCCCCAGCGAGGACAAAACCCAATCACTCGCCATCTCTTGCACCTCTACCGTGGATCAGCCAAGCCAGAACCACGCTTCCCTAAAGAACCAATCCACCAATCACAACTCCCACCAGTGCCACGTTCCCACAAGGAAGCCCACACATCAGACTATAACGAAGAATAGACTGCATCTGAGCTTGAGGAGCTTCACTCTCTCATGGACAAGCACAAGGTCTGGGAATGGGCAGTTCTTCCTCCTGGCAAACACGCAATGTTCTTAAATAAGGCAGGCTTGGGGTTCAGCCTGTCAGGCACCCCATCCCTTGGCAGTCAGGCAGTCTCTGTTAGTCACTGAAAAAGAAAATATGTTGAGAAAACCCTGGCGCAACGGAAACTGTTAAGACAAAAGTAGTAAAAGCAGGCCTAATAATAAAGACAGGTTAGCCGCAAATACACTTTGATAACGCCTTGGAAACTAAAGAACTGGGAATAATAATAGGAGTCCTGATCCTTGTGGTTTTATGACAGGTACGCTTGTTTTTGCGAATAAAATCCCTAGACTTTATCACTGAGACCTCGGTTGTAGTGTCACATGGAACTTTTCACAGAATTGGTCCCCCTCAGTGCCTCGTCAAGGTGGTAACAGGTTTGTTCAAATTGATCAAGTTCATTTCAAGTTCGTGTCATATTTACGCTAGTTACAGCTTGTGGGTTGAGAGTATTACAGGCTCAGTAATGTCCCAAAAATCTTTGAAGAGGAAGTCGAAGACAACTCGAAATCTAGTTGCAAGGGGCGAGGGTGGGGACAATTTCAAGGTCGAAGGGACGTTCCATTGCCGCAATGATTACCGTTAATATTTTTCCAAGAAAAACGGCGGCTATTTGACAAGGCACCCTGCCCGAAGGACGACGGAAGCACCATGGAGCCTTTTTCTTTTCTTCTCTTTTCTGTCCCTGAATTTTTTCCGTTTATTTTTGGGACAAAAACAACAAACGGCAGAATGACTCATCTCACTTCAGGCCGCTGATTGTTCATGTTAGCAATGTGGTCGTTTGAGGTTGATAATCTCCTGATCCTTCCTGTCAAACCCCGGGCAGACTCATCCTCGCGCGGCTCGCTCCTTCTTGCCGCAAGCTCTTCAGCGATCCGTGCCCTCGCCTCCCGAACCTCTCCGCCCCTACCCTCCTTTCATCTTTCTACGTGCTTCTTCGTCCCTTCCGTTTATCCTCCCCTTCGGTCTCAACTCGCAACCGGAACCCAGCGCTCAAGCCGGGAAAAGCCGGGAACTTCGAGTGGGAAAGAACGAGGGCCGCGCAGAACCACAGAAATGCCCAAAGCTCCTACGGAGTCCGATGCAAGTCGCTTACATATTTCAAAGCCAGGAGTGGAGTTGTTTATCGAAGGTGCCACTCTTTTCGACCGGTACGTGGTCGGAAAATCTCTTGGCAAGGGCAGTTACGGACAAGTTCGACTTGCAACAGACCTCGAATTGAACGAAAAGGTGCTCTCGAATTGCACAACCTTCCTTGTTTACTTGTACTTGTCAATCCTCGCCTCATTTAACGAGAAATCGGCCGTTTTGGTTGAACTCCCTCCGTTTTGTTGAATAAATCAGGTTGCCCTGAAAATAATATGCAAGTCCATAATAAAATCACCAGAACACATCACCCGCATTAAGAGAGAAGTGCGAATAACGCGTCTTCTGAATCACCCTCATATCGCAAAACTTCTCGATGTACTGGAAACGGACCAGGAGATTATTTTGTGCTTTGAGTACATCAGCGGAGGAGAGCTATTTGACTTCATTGTTACAAATAGGAGATTGTCGGAAACGGTCGCCCGACAGCTGTTTCGTCAAATTCTATCTGCGCTGCATTATTGCCACAGCAGCTCAATTATTCATAGAGGCGAGTATCTTCAGTAATGGAAGCTAAAGCATCAAAGTTTTAACGCATTTATCCTCACAAGATCTCAAGCCAGAAAATATCCTCCTCGATCACAATCAGCGGATTCGAATAATTGACTTTGGATTCGTCAATATCTTTCGAACAGATGACCAGCTTGCGACATTTTGCGGTTCTCCGCACTACGCATCGCCTGGTATAATCCTCTTATGGCTTACTCCTTGTTGGTCTAACTGCAGCTCCGCTTAAAATCGTAGAGATGATCACCGGAAAAAAGTACACAGGCCCAGAAGTTGACATCTGGAGCCTCGGTGTTATTCTTTACGCCATGTTAGCAGGGAAGCTACCGTTTTTTGACACACAACTCAGCGAATTGGGCCGAAAAATCGCAACGGCAACCTACGCGATGCCGTCCTATTTTTCAGAAGGTCGTATTCATGTTGGTCTCTCAAAGCGAACGTCCAACTCTTTCCCCCTGCAGATGCCCAAAAACTTATCGATTCCATGCTACGTGTGAACCCAACTGAAAGATCCACACTTGACTGCATTCGCCACCATCCCTGGACATTGGAGGGCGAAGATGGGCCGCCCAATTCGTTCATCCCCTTTCGACCATTGCCAGCGGTTCCTCTTGATCCAAAAATTTTGCAGTCACTGAAGCTTTATGGATTCGATCCCGATGTTGTGGCCACAGAGATAATCTCGAATCCAAACGATGCCGAATCAACGCCAGCTGTCTCAAATCCTGCAATTTCCCTCTATTATTTACTCACTGAGTACGAGCGCGCTGGAGGAACGGCAAAAAGGCTCATTCGTCATTCTTCGAAGCGAAAGAAAACAGTAGTCGAGTCAACAGCGCGTTCTTCCCATGAGGCATCAGAGCCGAACTACCACTGTCCCGCAGGACTTGAAATAAAGCAACCCCAGCGTCGAAAGACGATGCAGGGAACCCCTCGCCAACGTTGCTTCGAAGATGGGCACACAGAAGACGAGTTCACTAAGATCAGGACGCCGCATCGAAGCCTCCCCAGAGAGGTTTCGAGCCCTCGGGGAATTGCTGCGAACAGTTCGGCTAGAAGAGCGCAAAGTTGGAAAGAAGGCGCATCATTTGCCGTAGCTGGTAGCAAACTTAAGATTGATCCCAAAAATGCCAGCGCGAGGAGTGTTTTTGCTGTAACGTCAGATCCGCCGTGTTTGACGCCTCGTACAATTCGAGAACGACGAGACGGTTCAAAATCACCACCATGGGAGGAATTTACAGGAATTATCGAATCAAGGGTTTCAAGGAGAGGCTCTGATGAATTGTCGCACAGCACGCGATGTCCTGGTTCTGAGGAATCTAGATCTGGCATCAATGAAGATAAAGTGCTCAGGAGCGATCAAGCATCTTTTGAAAATAGCTGCGTAAATGCTTCACACTGCGCCAGACAAAGACGCCTATCAGACGCTCTTTTCTCCCTGGTTGGGCGTATGAAATCAGCCCCAGCAGGAAGATCCGTAAGGCGAAGATCGGAAAGCCTTCCCTCAAAGTCGACTGTAGTGGAACTGGACGTCTCATTCAATCACGGGCAAGTAGTAGGAGGCGCAAAGCTTCCTCGTACGTTAAAGTGGTTTTCCGGTTCAAATGCTCCAAACTTTGTTTGCCCGAACGACTTGGCAAAGGAATTAATTCGTGTTTTGGACTTCTGTTCGATCACCCACTCTTGGGATGGTTGGGTAGTTGAATGTGCTAGTGAAGGGGTCCAGTTTACCATCGAAATAGGTCGGGTCAACGGAGCGTTGACGCATACGCTGATGTGGAAAAGAAGAAAAGGATCACTCTGGACCTACTACACAGTAACCCGAAAAATTCTCAATCGCTTTTCCACAGAAAGATCATGATCAATAGAAGGGAACCACCCAGTAATGGGAATCTCCCCCCTTGAACCACGATAAACCTCCATTGCGTCGCTGGGCGCATTTGGCACATCTCGTTGACCAACTTGCGTCATGCCCCATATGAGGGTGTCAGTCGGCCCATGGACTCACAGATGGCTCTTTGCAGTTGAGCCAATTTTCCTCATAAACGTCAACTTCTGGGTTCTCAGAATAATTGCTCAAAAACTGAGCTGCCTGAGGATCAAATACTTGAACTGATTCACTGCTACAGAGATTCCTCCAGTCACCCATCAACTCTTCAGCTTTTTCCTGCCCACCTGGGCCGACGAAAATTGTCTTCGCCCTTGTGAGGACGTTCTTCTCAATGTGCCATCGACAGAGAAGGTGCGCAGAATCTGGAAAACCATCAGCTATCGTGTTCATCAGTGCAGTTTTGCGGTCTGTCACAATGACTTTTGGAAATGTCTGAATCAGCTTTGAAAGCTGCTGCAAAGCCCAAGTGTAATCTCCAGTTTCCTCTTTTGACAAGCAGGCAAACCCAATGCTAATCGTTGAATTGTTCCCTGACGTTGCCACAATATTCAAAAGCGGTAGGTGAAACTTGTTGGCCTTGTATGTACGATCCATGAGTAGCAGTATTAGCGTGTACCTTGACGATCACCGCCTTCGGCGCAAAAAACAAGATTGTGACACGTCGGTCATCGTCCAACTGGAATAAGTGATTGTAGTCTTCGTTCTGAAGTCAATCCAGCTCCTCTATGGAAGATCAGCCCCTGAGCTCGAGCAGACGTTTTTGCTGCGGAAAGTTTGACAGATCCTGTGGTTGAACAAGAATACCAGGCCATGGCTGGCGGAGCACTTGCAAGATTGTTCAGTTGTTCACCTGAGCTGACATAAGAGTCCTGACATAATCAGCTTGCTCATTGCTTAATCTCCGAGCAGCGTGCAAGGAGGGAAAGTTCTCAATGCTGCATGTGTGTTGCCCAGCCAGAACAGAAATCCTCCATTGTCCTCCCAAACCAACTGTCCTATTGCCAGCCACTGAAAACAGGCATCCTGCATGTTGTGTACTCGATCTGCGACTCTCAGCATCCACGTGCGGGGATTACCAGGCCAGTGTGGCCTGTAGGTTCCTCGTTGGGTACAAACTAGGCGGACTTTGGTTTGATCGCTGCTTCCGATGGAAACAACATAGCCGTGCTCCAAAGCAAAAGTCTCTACGTAATCAGCCAGCTCGCCCATCGTGTCAAACAGTGCGCCAGGCGATGGTGGCAAACGGGGGTCTGCAGCGGTGCTTCTCGCTCCTACATCATCTACTGCTCAATGGGTACCTAGAATACGAACAGGCGCAACTTGTGGAACTAAAAGGCCGTACCTCGTAGCTGACCCGTCCTGTCATTACTTGTTTTCAAGCAGACTTCAAGGTGCACATCTCATACTGAGGTGCGTGCAGTGGTTCCGTCAATAGAAATGGTCATGAGAATTTTGGAAGTGGATTGAGCACTTTCCCCGCTCATTACAACGGTAATGGTAGCGCCAATTTATCGCCCCCATTATTTTATTTCCGATTACATTCCCTACATCAATATAAACACTACTATTCGTAGTCACCGCCCAAGGAGTTCCCCTCCGTCATCCGACGCCCTTAGAGCAAGCCTAATAACATGTATTGACTCATCCAGCTGCTCCGCAAGCCGTAAGTTCTCTTCTCGCAGCTCGCGGTTTGCAGCCTGGAAACCCATTTAATCCTCGTGACCAAAGTGAATGAATCCACTCAACTCTTTCGCGCTCAAGAGATTCATCGGCCGCGAGTAATAGACTCTGTTTCTCTCGCTGAATGGAAATCTTCGGATCGTTGTACGGACTTCGTCAGTGTGACGGCCAGATAATAAAGATTCGCAACGAACCGTCTGAGCCCTGAACTTCGACATAATCACCTCCATTGTACTTTCGTACTGCCGTATTAGCTGGTTCAACGTTCGGTTCTCTTTAAGAAGCGCGAGTAGCTTCTGGGCGTCATCTGAAAGCCGTCATGGTGCAAAATGAATGCTAACATTCTCTCAGTCGGATTGGTGTACCTCCTTGAGGCAGCTGGCGCAAAAGGGTGAAGTCCGGGTCTGACTGCTTTGCATCCAACTGGTCCTACAACACGTTTGTTGGTAGATGGCCAGCCGTCGCATTTCTCTGTAAGCAGTTTGTGGAGAAAGGGAGTTTCCGTGGGACCAGTTCCCTACCCGCAGCGCCTGCGCCTTCGATCGCAGTGTGGCAATCTCGTCCTGGTTTGCTTGGAGGATGCCAACCAAAACCTGCAGCTTTTCCGTGACTTGTTCCATGCCACCACAAACAAATTTTTAAAAAAAAAAAAATGTTCCAAAAAACCCGCAAAAAAAAAAAAAAAAAAAAAAGTGAGGGATCAAACCCGAGAAAGAAAGAGGAAAGGAGTAAAAGGGATAGGCAATAGGCCGAATGTTCGCTTCATCGTTCACAATCCCACAAATTCAAGTAGCCAAACTCGCCTAATCCATACATGTACCTCGAGTTGGCCCTCGCAACTGGTTCCGACGTGGTACGGGGGGATCCCGTCCGCTTCGGTGTCGGCTGCTGCACTGCTTTGTACAACAGTACTGACAGTCGTGACAGAGTCTTCCGAATCCAGGTACGCTGCATTCTTTCTCCCCGCTTCATCGCCTGAAGTAGCAACAGGAACTGCAGGGGCTTCCGCCAGTGCTCGGCTGTGCTTACTCTTGAACAAGTATTGCCACATTCCTCGCCTCGTCGGTTTCCTGGCATTCCCCGAAGGAGCGGTTCCAGGGTCGCTCTTACGCCGTCCAAAGCTATCGGCGCACTTCTGCATTTCAGACTTTCTCATCCGCACTTCGTTGCTATCGGCAGCAGCGGTTGTTCGGACAGCTGATGGATTCTGCAAAGCTGAAACCGCGTCACCAAAGCAATGAACGGACGCAGGGGCACTGCTTGCCCCATTCCTTGCGCAAGTTCCGGGGGATGTTGAAGACTGAGCGCTCATTCGCAGAATATGACTCGCATTGAGGCGCACCTTTGTACGCTCCCACCAACACTTGCGAACTGGTCGCCGTGCTTGCATGTGGGCTAACAAAAGGGCAAGAGAAAAAGGTGGAATTTCAGCACCGGCCGCTGACAAAACCGGGTCCATCTCGGCCTGCGTTATAAGCCCTCCCTCTTCCTCGCCACTTTCGCACGCATCGTCGACGGATGACGGAGAATCCCCCTGAGGGGACCTCTCATTCGGCGAATCGGCCAACGCTTCCGGTTTACAAAAGCTTCCATCTGCTGGTACGGGATTGGACCGACACTGTGACGAGTCCACTCCATCCCAGCCGCATCGCTCGCTTTTCTCTCCTCCTGTGGGTAAACCTTCAGACGGCAGGAGATCTTTATCACGAGCCTCTAGCTGTTTGAAAAGTCGGTCAGTCTCCTCCGTACTTCGCAATGCCAACAAAGCGACGCTAAGAAGTTTCGCGTCAGTGCCGTCGAAGTCCCGGAATCCCCACGAGCTCGTATTTCGATTAAAAACGCTCAGCGCTTCAATGGCATCGACAAGATGCAGGTGCTGAAGAGGAGAAGGCGTGGGTGGAAAGCTACCAGAAGCGACGGCATCCGCACCAACAGAAGGCACACCTATTGCTTGAGTCGCGGACTGCTTTGAGGAGGAAAAATTCATCGCTGTAAAAGACTCGCTGATTGTCATGCGATTTGCCAAAATCGACCCACAATGGCGACGAATCATAGAACTGTGGATAGGGTCCTCCAGCAGGCGAAGTAAATCGATTTCCTCGGCGATTGATTTTTGTGTGTTGTTACTGCCTGCATTTGAGGTGGATAGATGGGGCTGCTTGCCAGAAGCAGGGAAAGGCCACCCAATTGCAAACGGAGCTCCCCCTTCCACTCCTTCCGACGAAGATTCCACAGTATGTGAGTGTACTGTTGCGGACGCGGGTGAACCCGCGAGGCACAAAGATGACGAACGCGCTGGGGAGAAGTTATTTTCGTGCGGGATGACGAAGAACTCAGTCTCCTCGCGCAGCACAAGGAGTGCTTCAACCGGTGGCGGTTGTAAAGAAGGAGCCGTCGGCATAGGCGAACTTGAAGGTGTTGAAGTCAGAGCCGGTGCAGGAGGATCCCCCACTGGCTGACCAACTGGAGGTGACGGCAGCAACGCCGAGGAAGCCGATGATTGAGGGGCTCCCAGCACCGAAGCTAATGCGGGAGTATCTTCTGTTCTCTCAAGGTCGGTGTGGCTGCAGCCCTGTCAGTATTGAGGTTGGGGCAATGCAGATATGAGTTGGCGAAATAGGAAGGCAATCGGGTCTACCAACGTTGTGTTGCCTTTCTGGATGCGGGGAATGGGCACTGAGGTCGAAGTCCTCCATACTTCCATCGCTGACGGTGTCAGTTCTGTCGGCGGCGCCAGTTTCGTCGTCGCTGCTACCTCCAGCTCCCTCCGTACCTTCCTGCTTCCCAACAAGCACCATTTGCCTCCGGCTCTCATTCTCTAACAAGAAGCGTCGGAGACTGGCCACAACGTAAGCGAAGAGGTTAGGGTCCAAATCGCATCGAACAAACTTGGACGCTTCAAGTTTGTGCAATTCAAGGAGTTGGCTCTCGGGATCAAAAAATGGTCGCGACAGGTCGTGGTCTGCTTTGTGAAGCAAATCCGGTATAGAAATCGCGTCAGAACATTTACAGACCCCCGAATGTACATGGAACAGAACACTTTTGCGTAGCATGGGCAGCCGGCATGAATGACATTCTCGGTCCATCTCGTTCATTGAGGGCGGAAATACGACTGCATCTCGCGCACCGGACGACTCTGGCTCCACAGGCAGCTGTGAATTTACAGACTGTGATGTCGCTTCAGCCGAATAGTTGGCAGTATGGGCCGATTGGGGCGAGGTCGGGTTCAACGGCAATTGGTTGGGAAAGTGGGGGGCTGGGAAGAAAGGCACCAGCCCGGACGGGAACAGAGCCATCAAAATGGAGTCGGGAAAGTGACCGAGCACGGCCGAAGAGACGCAGAAGCGCCGACCCCTAACTGCAAGGTACACGACATCGTCAAGTCGTGGCCCGCCGATACCGCCGCTGGCGACGCCGCTGTTGCTGCTGGCAACTGCTGCGGCGCATGGCTCGTTGCTGTTGTTCATTTTTCTGCTGTCTCTTGAGAGACACACGCTCAGCACGACACAGCTCTCGCTAGCAACTTTCTCTCACACACGCACACGAACGAACGAACTAAATAAAGTACTCCTCGCAAACGCTGATAAAGAAATTGCCCCCTGCGCGAACAGCTGTAAAACGGCAGGAATTCGAAAACTCTGCGGGCCAAGCCTGGTGGCAACTCACGGACATGTCCAAAGAGACGAAGAAGACCCTAGGGGCGCAGCTGAAGAAGCTGGAAACCAGGGCGGAAGGAGACATTGAGTTGCTCTTCGAGTTGCGATCGTTTGTCAAAGAGAAAGCCAAGATCGAGGAGGAGTATGGTAAAGCTCTGGAGAAGCTTGCGAGGACCTTCCTGGCGAAGCGACTTAAGAAGGGACCACCGCTTCATCGCGATGTCGGATCCGACAACGCGTCCATTGTCACCACCAAGAAGCCGATTGGAAAAAAGGCCTCTGCTCCAGGATCTCCATACTTTTCTACCGACGCTGGTCCCGTTAGGTAACTACTACGTTTGCATGCATGACTTTCTCGTTTTCAACAAATCGCGCAGACCCATGTACAATGCCTTCCTCAATCTGATAATGGAAACCGAGCGCATCGGTCGAAACGCCCTTGGTGCATCTGAGAGGCTCATCCTGGAGATCACGGATGTGCTGAAGGAATCCCACAGGCTTAAGACCGCTGTTTCGAAAAAATCGATCGAGTTCGGGCAGAAATACCACCAGGACTCACTGTTGTCCTTTGAAGAGCTGGATCGAACAAAAACCCTGTACGAGAAGGCCGCGCGCGAAGCAGATTCTGCCAAGAAAAAATTTGATGATACTTCCAAGAACCCTAACTCAGGCTTAAACGCACTCAAGAACATGATGAGCAGGACAGATGGAGACGAGCGCATTGAAAAGGTATGATTGGTCTCTATTGCGGCCGTCCTGACTTTATTCAGCTTCGAGTAAAATGGACCACTGCGACGCAACAACTTACAGCTGCACGGAATGATTATATTCTCGCACTGGAGTCCGTAAATGCTATTCAGGAGCGATATTTCACCGCCGATATTGCAAAACTCATCAAGGTTTGATTGTTCGGTTGTTCCTCAAAACTGAAGGTTTCTCAGAAAGTTGATGGTGACTACCACGAAACACTACACAAAGCCTTTGCGACATACGCCGATGTAGAGGAGACTAAAGCAAACGCACTTAATGAGACCACTGAGGTCCTCACGCAGACAGCTGGAACACTGAATAGAGCGCAAGATCTGGAGCAGTTTTTGGCGGACAACGTGGTAACTTTTGGGACCCCCGGGAGGATTCCGTTTGAGCAGGCTGGCCAAGATGATGTACGAAGGTTGATCTTGATTTTGTCGTCGTCTTACCAGACTGCTGGATTCTTCAGACCAACATTCTTGTTGTTGACGAGGATAGTAAGATCGTTCTGGGCAATCGCCTTTATCGGCTCTTGCGACACGACGAAGAATTGAGTGTAAGCTTGGAGAAGAAGATGAAGGAGATGCATGCCGTGAAGCAATTGGCCGATACGTACAAAGACACCCCCCAGTTTGGAAACGCGAATAGCCCTTTGGAACAAGTTGCTGATTTTGAGAATTCTATCGACCTCTTGGAGGCAGTTCGAAACCGTGTCATCGTCCAAATTCAAATGCTTAAGGATGCAAATGGTTCGTGGATTATCTGTCCCTACGAGAAATGAGTGTTCACTCTTTTTGCTTGTAGTCGAACCCATTGCACCGATTGCGGCGTCGACCACTTCGATTCCAATTAGCAGCCCATCTCTGAGCAGATCCACCTCGGCGGAGGGTTCCGCCACTCTTCGACCATCATTTGGCACGTATACCGCCGAATATTCGTACGCGGCAAGTGCAGACGGAGAACTGTCTTTGGAAGTGGGAGATGAAGTTGAAGCAATCGAAGTCGAAAAGGGTGGCTGGATTAAGGTAAGGTTCTTGTGTTAGAATGAAACGAACACTGCTCAACTTTTGAGCATTTTGCTTAGGTCCGGTCCGCCAACGGCGAGGAAGGCTACGTTCCATTCGACTACATAGCGAAGAAAACCTCGAAACCGCCAATAGCTGCTGTACTCCCTCCGCGTCCGAGCGCAGTCTCTTCCTCCTCCACGCGCGACGGTATGTTGGAACGATTTGACGAGCCGCACAGATTTTCTCTGACCCCCTGTGATTATCAATTGAACGAATCGGATTCGCCGTGACAGTCACCGCCCTTTACGAGTATAAAGCTTCGGACAAGGGGGAGTTGTCTTTCCGTGTCGGCGATGTAATTGAGGTCATCGAATCAGGGGAGGCATCCGACGACGCTTGGTGGGAGGGTCGCAACCGCCGAACTGGAGATACCGGCTCGTTTCCGCTTGTCTTTGTCGAGGGTTGGCGTCCGTCGGAAAGCAGCCGTGGTTCCCTGTCTATTGCGGCCGCGCAAGCGAAGTCCATAAAGGCTTCGACGGCGAAGGATGGCCGCGAAACAGGTATTTCATTCTGTTCGCATGTTTTCCTTCGCTTTGGTCAAGGTTTTTAAGACCTGTGATTCCCGCATTTCTGCCCTTTGGGTTGTCAAGTTCGGGCTTTGTACAAATACGATGCTACGTGCGATGGCGAGCTATCAATGAGTATTGGCGACATCATTACTGTCACGAATAAAAACACAGGGGACGATATGTGGTGGGAGGGAGAAGGTCCCAGCGGAAAGGGCCAGTTTCCGGTTAACCATGTGGAGACTGTGTCAGACTACTCAGGCAAAGCAGAAGCAGTGACCAATGCACGTTCTGTCCGTTTGGGGGGTAGTTCTGTTTCTTCGTCAACGGTATGGACGTCTTTCCCTTGTTTCTTAAAAGGACCCCCCTCACCGCCCTTCACCGCCTTCACCAAATAAGACCTCTTTAGGTGGAGGAGGTTTTTCAGTTAAGGCGATTTATGACTACAAGGGAACGGACAGCAGCGAGTTGACGTTTAAAACTGGCGATTATATCAAAATAACGGAGTCCTCTGACCCAGGTTTGTGCCCCCGTCTCTTTGGTATGCACTTATCACCTTGTTAGACTGGTGGACTGGAACATTCCGAGGCAAATCTGGCTTGCTTCCAGCCTCTTACGTTTCAAGGGTGTAAATGTAGGGCCTGGGGAATTTTGAATCTTGAACAATAGGACGACACAAGCCGGCTTTAGATTAGATTTGGTACTTGTTCCCAATGCTAGAACTCAAAATTCCCTGTAATCTCAGTAGCCCGCAGAGATAGCTTCCCAAAAGTGCAACTCTTAAGCAATGGACTGGTGGTATCAGCGTGGAGGTTGCGCTGTTGGAATAGGAATATCAGTATTTCCTGATGATACCCTCGCGACCGCCGGTCACGACTTGAGACGAATCCCCAACACCTCGAACGTCCATTGCTGTCAAAGGCTCGATATCAACGCCCACGTACTCCATTGCGATGTTCGCTTTATCACCGCCAGCCTGCAGCAGCGCGCAAGATCCTTCGTCTGCACATGAAGGGAGCCGCTTAGCCTCGAAATAGTTTCGACAATTCGTGTGATACCGTTTGCGAATGTAACCCGAGGGTGGGCCATGGACGCGTCGCCGTGAAGAAAAACCTGATTAACTGGAGACTCATTTCTTTTAAAGGTGTGCAACGCGAGCGCAGGCTGACGCAGATCGTAGATTTCAACCGAACCCAGAATCTGGAGAAAGTCGGACAGGTTAATCGGGCTAAAGGAATAATAGGGGGCCCTAACCGAGCCACACGCAACAAGGCCTCTGTTGCCGTCATAAGAGCAAGTCAGCAAACCGGATCGGGAAGACGAGTGCATAATTAGACATTCATCCTTAACCCGCAGGTCTACCGCCTAGGATAGAGGAGAAGTTGCACAGCAAGCAACGAAGTATTTAGCTCTGCGATCTCGTATCCACTTGGGTTGGTACAAACCGACAACGACCCGTCGCCACATGCAAAAAGTGCCAGCTTGTCGTCGGTTTCAAACTCGCGGGCTGGCCCACCCTCCTCGGAGTCACCGTTGCCAGCTGTTCTCGTCAGTTGGCCTGTCCACTCCGGTGGAACGGTGCCCACTGAGACCGCGTGAATTGGTGTACGCGTCTCACGCATTCTGGCTGGGGCAAGGTCACGGATCGCGAGGGACGAGCCGAGTTCCCAAAGCCAGGCGCTGCCATCCAGACTGCATGTCACGACATTCCGACCAACACCGATTATCCCTGTATCTGAAACAGGTCGCGTGTGCGCCAGCTTTGATCCTATTGCGGATGACAGCGAGTCCGGGAGCTCCCGAAGAGTAACCGGGTTCTCGCCCAACATGCCCCAGACGCGGGTTGTGAGGTCAGCAGAGGATGTTAACATCACCTGGCCCGAGCGAAAGAACCGCGCCGAGGTGATTTCGCCCTTGTGGCCGGTGAGAATGAGACGTGGGGTTGAGGAGGGCGCTGCGACATCAAGCACACGGACGTCGCCATCATTCGATCCGACAACCAGTAGACTTCCCGATGGCGAAAAACCGATCGCGGATATCTGTTTTCAAACTCTCGTCAGATCGACCACTAGCGAGTGCGCAAGGCGACGAACTCGTTTGGAAATATTCCAGCTGCGTTTCGGCGATTTCAAAGTCGTCCTTGTGCCAGAAGGGAGTCCAATGGAAAGCGTAGTCTGAAAAGATATCAGTCAACCACATGACGGGAGTGAAGAGCAAATAACCTCATCGATAAAAGTGAAGTCCAGTGCAGAGGGAGGATTTGTGGCAAAGGCCACCCTCGGTGATCGGTCGACGGCGGGAGTTGTGACTTTCCGAGCTTCCACAGTGAAATGGATTGGTTTGCGCGGCCCGCTTGGGTCGTCTGCTGAAGTTGGTTCCGACGAAGATGCTGCTGTTGGGTTGTAGAGCGACAGCCAGAACGACGCGCTTGCACCGTCAGGGGCAGCTGCGGCGCGCACGCTGTCAATGTCATCAGTGAAGTCTTGCTGGATTTTGAGGTACTCCATAATCCCTCTCGACCCTTTTTTTTTTTTGACCTTGAACCAAGAACCTTTGAAACGAAACGAAGGGCGACTTGTTGACTTTGTCGCTCAAAAGGGGCGCAGCTATGCAGTTAAAAAAACCAGCAGCAGTTTTCACTGTGCTCAGATCATGTGTGTTCAGGGAGGGACGTTTTGAAAGGAGTCATACAGGCCAGGAGAAGACATCAAGCGTCGTCCCAACACCAGCACACACCGCATTTGCTGCCAAGATTAGAGGCAACGAATATTTCGCACTATGCCCTCGGAATTACTCTGCAGCAACTTGATCTTGCGACACAAGCAGGCCCTAACTCCGTTTGTAAGGGCCGCTTCAGGTCTTCTCTTGGCTTCCATGTGCTCATGAAATTGCGTCAGCTCTCGGAGACATTTATGTTGAAGACGTGCACCCTCACTGGCGGCTCTCCTGTATTGCAGCTGAACGGGCTCACGACACCCCTGTATCATCGCTGGATGTACAACTTGCTGCTGTTATGGCGGCAGCGGTCGACCTGCCTATTTCGAAAAAAGCAACAGTCTACTTGAGCAGTCGCAGGAGATTGCAATTGGCATGGCTAAGCAGACTATTTTTGAGCCCGAAACTGTAGCTGTTCGCAGCAGGCCGAAGACGTGGAAACAAAGGCAGTTCCCAGAGAAATCTACAGCACAAATTCCAACCCACTTCGAGCTCGTTGAGGGCACGGTACAACAGCGCAAATGTGGGCTTTGCCATATGGTCAGGCACGACAGGCGCACCTACCTTCAGTGTCATCCCCAGCCTGAACGCGGCGCCGCCGGAGGCGGCGTTTGTTTGTCCTCATACTGCAATAAAATCATCAAACGAAACAAAGAAGGAAAGAGGGCGGTGGTTCAACGGTCTATGCTTTACTTGGAAGGGGGGGTCTACGAGTGGACATTCCCTTTTTTTTTCCTTTTTTTTTTTTGGGCATGTTGAGGGAGATGGCGACGTCAGTGCTGACCCCTTCGATTGTGGACACGGCCCGCGGACAGTGCTCGAAGGCGAACGGGCAGCCGATCTACGCGGCTGGGGGCGGGATCTACGACGGGCGTGCGCTGTGCCTCGGGGCGCTGCCCCACAGGCAGTGTGGGTCAGGCGCGCGACTGCGAGAGGCGTCGTCACAGCGCAGGGCCTTCTGCAAGATGGACAAAAAGGGCGAAGCATCCATGGGCACGAGAAGCATGATTACCCATACCACAGCCGCCAACGTCAGCGCTCGGGGACCGCCTCTGCGCTCAATCCGCGCCGAGACACCAATAGTTCGGGCGCCTTGACTGACGCACAGACTCAGATAATGCCATTCCGCAGCTTGCCGCCACCACGAGGTGGAGTAGTGTTCTTCAAACCTAATTCCCCGTTACCCGTAACAACCATGGTGGGCCTCTATCCCCCCATCGAAAGTTGATCAGGCAGAAGTTTAAATGACCTGTCGCCGGCACAGAGGGCCATGCGATCTGTTTCAACCACACTTGTCGAATCTACTGACTGCCTTCTGGTGGTTGTACAACTCCGCCTGCTGCCAGATAGCCTGCTGCTTTTCCAAGTCGGCGAGAGCAGTTTTCCTCCTATTGGCCCACGATCGAATTCGCTGGTCTTTGGTACTCTGCCTCTCCCTTGACAGTGCATCAAAATTCCCTGGACGATGTAATTTATTCGGGATGTCCATAAATGGCCTTAGAGTGATGTCCTCGGCTCAAAGCCTCATGAACCTGGCAAATCCACCATACCTGAGATAATCTCAGACTTCCTTCAAATGCTCATCCACGTCACCCCACTTCCAGCTGCTGAAACAGCCTGGGTAGAGTTCACCAGCCTTATCGTCTGTATCTGGCGTCCTCATCAAAACATAAAAGCCAAGTGCGGAAACTACGCTTGTCAGGAACAGGGCAGGACAGAACAAGGCAGACAAGGAACTGAGAGGAGTGATGATTGTATTGGAAACAATAATTCACTTGAGGGATGGGACAGGTCCCCCATCCCCCTTTTATACCTTTTGAGAGTCTTCCTTGTCAAGTCTCAAAGAAAGTTCCAGAAAGAGCAATTAGTAATACAATGATACCAATGATACCAATGACAACAAGACAAGTCAGGAAAGCAAAGAAGGTTCCAGAAGGTTCCACAAGGTTCCATGAAGGAATGTTCTGGAAGGTTCCAGAGGTTTCCAGAGGGTGATTCATAACAGCAAGCCAGCACCACAAACAAACATCTCCACTTCGTTCACTCCTTCCACTCACTCTCACAGTAGACTGCTTACACTCTCAGAGTTCATCATCCCACCAGCAGCACATCCTGACAGAGTGTCAATCACTCGTCCAGAACTCAGATTCCAAGCTCTCCGCTTGAAGGAGATCCAGAAGTAGTTATGTTCACATGAGGATCAGGCTGTGCACCCCCTGCTGCCCACTCCCTTGCCCAGCACTGAGGCTTTGTGCTTATTTCAACCAACTCTGAAACTCTGAGCAACAGGTCCCATTTAGTTTCAGTCAAGCTCTCATAATTGAAAGGTGAAAAATTCGTTTTCGTGCCAAAATTGGCACCATGACTGTTAACCCTTTAAGTTTCGGTGCCACCGTGCCACATGCAACACAATGACCCTCAAAGTTGTCCCATACCTAACTTCTGCACCAATGCGACTTTCGTGATGAAACTAGAACCAGCACGTTCAGAATTGAAAGGGCTTTCTGTTGGTACCTTTGCACCTTGTTTTACCCAATCTAGACAAATAGTAATTGCAACAAGACTGCAGCTGTGCTGATGGCGGCACACCATTTCTCCTATTAGTGGACTGATGTAAAAACTGCACCAAAGTCTTTCAAAATTTGCGTACTACTCCGAAAATGGACATGAAATAAAATGGCTTAAGTGACTATGGCTCCAATTTTTTTTTCTATGATGATTCTGTTGAGCCAAAGTTGGAAAAACGAAGAAAAAAGGTCAGTGATAACTGAATTTAGAAATGTGACACATTTGGATGTTTTGCAACTTGCACCACACTTGCAAAAACAAAGATACACAACTACTTACTTAGTAACAAAGACTGTTTTGGATAAGGGCTCTCTGATGATGCTGGCTGTTTGCTCCTTTAATTGAGTTTTGATGAAGATTTGGTCCATTATGTAGGGGGCACTTTTGAATGGTCATGGAGCCACTTACTGTCGTTTTAGCAATCCCAGCATTCTCCAAATGAGACCAAACTTACATAGCGCATTGCGAAATGAATAAGCTTCAAAATCTTGCTTTTTGTTGTTTGAATTTTTTGTTTGAATTTTTTATTGATAAATCTGGCCACAAAAAATTTTGAAAGAATTAAATGATTTTAGGGGTCATAGACAGTATCCATGATGGATGCAAAATCCACCACAAAGATACCCTTTGCTTTCCTTTTTTGACAGCTTGCCCCTCAGCATTGTCAAACGCCTTTCTTTTGATCATATTAAAAGTTTCACTGGCAAAAATATGATCAGAGAAACACTTTCCAACACAAAATCCAATGCAGCATGGAGAACAGATAGTCAAAGTCCTTTGTCCTGGATTTGCAGGGCAACCTTGGCATCAAACACGCTCCAACAATGGTCCAGGAGGTGCGTCCTCCAATGTAAATGGATAAAATTCACGCCCATAGTAGTGAACCGGGACGTGATAGCCCAGGGTGATTTTGCCTGCTTGAGCCTGTGTGGTACAAGGGGCCAGTGCACCAGTACCGCCAGTTGCTACTTGAGCATTCACAGCACGTGCTCCATCACCACTTTCAGCAGGTTCAGAGCCTGCTTCTTCATCAGTCTCACAATTGAGTTCTTCTGCAGACAGTTGAGCACAATCCAATTGAGCCAGCTCCATCTCCTTTCTCTTCAGACATTCCATTCTTTGGGTGATGCAGTTCATGATTGTATGAAGCACAATCAAATTCTGAACTTCTTCGTTCCAAACAAGATCAAATGCATCCTTTGGAGTAAACTGTGCAGCTTGTTTGGCTGAGATCCGAACAGTTTTTGACAGTGTTCCAGTCTCATGTGGATGACAGCATGGATGCAATGTCCATGCTTTTGTCACCGAATCAACCCACTCACCTGGGTTGGTTGTACACTGCTGACCCTCTGCAAGGAGCGCACCTATGTCTCTTTCAAACTGCTCAGCGTTGACAATCACAATGTCATCAATCATCTCAAGAGGACGAGGTCCATCAGAGCTCTCATCAGCCAAGAGAGCACTTCCAGAGCAAGAAGCACCAGTGGGGCCAACTTGTGCCCCAGAATTTGCTGGATGAATCAATGCTGAAGAAATATGTCCACTTCCAGCAGAACCCATCACCCCCCCAACAGCAGATTCCAATGGAAAAGCAACCACTTGTCTACACATCAAAGTTCTATTTTCAGCACTTGCAGCAGATCCAGGAGCATCCAAATTTCCATGAGCACCAGGCAGTGTAGAGGGCTCCAAACTTCCATGTCGAGCACCAAAGGTTTGTCTGGGTATGTTATAAATATCTGTTCCTGCTTGACAGCGCATAAGAGAGCCACTTTGGGCTGCATGATCACATAGATTTTGTAAGTTGCAAGTTTTTGGATAAGAACAGATATCACCAGCCCAAGATTCAATTCTTTCAAAGTAGACCAGCCAGCGATTTCTTGGGGTGTCCAGAGTTGATTAAATGGATCTCCCAATATGCCTTTGTGTTTCTTCTGGGCTTCTTTGGCAGTTTTGGTGTAGCTGGGGTGTGTTTTCATCAGCCAACTTTTTCCAAAGTTTTGTTCCACAGCAGATTGGCTTTGGCTGATCAGTGAACAGATTCAAACAAATGAAGTATCCACAGATGCGCGCATGCTGGATCTACCTCTATGCTAAAAATCGCGATTGGGAATCACGGCGATGTTGCTGGATCACTCTTTTTGTGGCACATGGACGTGGTGAGCAGGCAGGTTGTGATCATATATGGCACGCTGTTTCGTTGGATTGACAAAATTATTTTTCACTAACAAAACGAGGAAGCTAATTTAGACCGCATTTGCAGAATTGCTAGGACTACAACATATTAAAGTTTCACGAGGATTCGTTTCGTTTTGGTGAAGTTCTTCTAATTGTAATGGCGGAAAAGTCAGTCATTGTGCCACTGGCGGTACAATGACCATTCAAGGGCCAAGGGGCTGAAGGGTTAACACCAATTCCTATGAGGAGTTCCTTATTGTGCAATTTTTCTATTTTCCTCTTTCTACGACAAACTCAAAGTTCCCCTCGTGAGTCCTGCTTCTTCAAAAATCGAGCCTTGAACATGGCAACCCCCTTTAACTCTGACTTTTTATCGGAGGATGTTCGGCCAGAAACCGTAGGTGTTCCTCCAGGCAGTGCTGGTGACGCCACCGGTGATGACAGCAACGGCTTCGGGCTACTAGACGTAGGGTCGTCCAACACAGATCGAACCTCACTTGCGGCAGTCAAGCCCTGAGAGTTCAAATCTTGGAAAACACTCCTTGCGTTGTCCTCAATGAGCTTAGATTCGAAAGGTTTGTCTGTAGTCCTGATATAAATGCGGAGACGCTGAACTTCAAGCTGAACCGACTTACTCAATACGTCCTCCACTTCTCCGGCAGGAATATTTAGGCGGAGAGCAACCTGCTTCGGGGTTTCACCAGCGCTGTTCAAAGCCTGTGGGTCCGCACCGTATTGCAGGAGCAATCGTGCCACCTCGTAGCGTCTTTGGCTCAAGGCCTCGTGTAGTGGCGTCCTTAAGTGTTCGCAGAAAATTTAGGAAAGGAAAAATCGTAGTGACAAGCGTTAACTACCAGCCATTCTGCCCTGGATCATTCACATTTGCTCGAGATTGTACAAGGCACCGAACGACATCGATATCCCCGGAACGGCACGCAAGATGGAGAGCAGATGATCCGTAGGCATCTCTTTGATCGGCAGGGACTCCAGATCGAAGGAACAAAGCCGTCATCTCTGCATCCCTCTGCACAATCAGAGCGAATGCTGAAGACTCCATTGTCCTCGGATCCATTCTGTACGAAGGAATCCCAGCGTTCACGAAGGTGAATAACTGCTTTGAGGCTCGTTGCTTTGCACCCCTTACCTTGGCAACATCAGACGGACTATTTCTACGTGTCCGCAAGCAGCTGCAAGCTCAACTGGAAGTATTTTCATGTCGCGACTCGTCTCTAGAGGCCATCCAGAAAATTCGTTCTTCAATTTTTCCGGATCTGGGGGTGGCGACCCAGCTTGAGGAATGATGGAATAGCCTTTCGGTCGAGGACCTCGAGTTGACAGTGGGGTGGAAGGTCTCGGAGCTGGAGACGAACGGACAGAGCCCGGTGACGCATCTGATACTGAGGGGGAGGCAACAGTGCCAATATCGAAGGTTGGTCGTTGTATAATCAGACTCGTTGCGTCCATGGAGTTCGAACGAATCATGAGACTGTCCATAGCTGCGGGAGGAATGTAGGCCGAATGTCTATTTGCTGAAGACCTCGCCACACCAGGCTCCGTTGGTGAAGGGGCAGAGGAGTTTGGGCCAAGAACAACTTGAGGCGTTGCAGTAGACGTTGACTTCAATCTGTGCAGGAAAGCGTACTGCTGAAGAAGAATACCGAGGCTTGGATCCGCCCCACTATCCAGTAGTAGCTGCGAGAGACTTGCCCAATTCTTCAAAGCGGCTAAATGCAGCGGAGTTAGACCATTCCATGTTTGGTTGACGTCCGCCCTCTGGATGATAAATATAAGCACACACAAATACGATCTAAAGAAGGTTATCTTACTTTAATCATCACCCGAACGACATTTTCAAGGCCAAGACTAACGGCAGCCATAAATGAAGACGGCAGCTCAAACGAGGGAGTGGGTGAAATAACAGCATCTCCTCCCTTCTGGACCGTGGTAGACTTGTTCGCGCTCAGTGGACTGAGTTTCTCCTTTGTCGCCAGCATTGCAGCAACATCTACTTTGTTCAGCGCCACCGGAGTATTGACGCTCACTGGGAATCCCTTATCAAGCATAATGATACAAATACTTTCCGCAGCTTTCCCCAAAGCAGTGAAAAATATCTTGCTCGCGAGTGCCGGCTGCTTCCTTCTCAATGCTGCAGAGGATATTTCGTCCAAGTAAGAACAAGCTAAAGCTGTGCGCTGGTCTAGTATTGCAAGGTAGAGAAGATGAAAGGTTTCTGCAATAGAAGGACTGAAGGTCAACAATTCAAGAAGGGAAATCAGTGGATCTATCTTGCTTACCAAACCGAGACCGCTTTCGTTTTTTTTTTTGCAGCAAGCCTGTCAGCTTGAAACCCTTTTTGTTCTTCTCCTCCTTGAATTTTGGCTCTGGAAGAATGCTCAATCAGCAGAACGTCGGTACCAATGTAAGGCACGACCTTTGAACGGTTTACGCGCGATCTTATTTTGAGCACGTAACCGCATATCTTGCCTGTGCAACGCGCCAAGAGCAGATCGCTGTTTCCGGGGATTGGTATCCGACTTCCTGAACTCGGCAAAACTGATCGGGAGCTGGGGGTTAATGGAAAACATATCTCTTCTCCCATTGGCTGTGCTGAGTGTCGACGCGATCGATGGTGATCGAGGTACCGGGAACGACGCATTATATGACTGACTATGAACCAGGACTTTAGCGCCAGAACCCGTGGCCACAGTTTGTGAGGGTATGGCCGAAGCCGGTGATGTTGGCGAGGAATGGTTGCTGGCGCCGCGACGTCGTATTCCCAAAAACGATCCAAGGCCAGACGAAGGGACGGTCGCAGATCCTGGCTCTACTGGTGCGGATTCTGGCACTGCGTCTGTCAAACTGGGCGGAGGGGGTTCAGGTTTTGTTTTCCCCGCTGCAGCAACTGGCGTTGAAGTTGATCGCGTTCTCATTTTAGATAGAAGAGAGTTCGATGTTGTGGCAGGACTGATCTCCGTTGATTCAGGCGTTGTTTTTGCACCTGTGATTCCGCACCATTGTTTACCATGAATACAGCAGTGACAATCGACACTCACCAGCGGCTCTTCGCATAATGAGTGAGGGAGGAGACAGCCGATCAGAGGAGACGGTGCGCGAATTTCGGAGAAGGGCCGCGATTTTATAACAGATCGGGTGTGATGGAGGGGTATCGAACCGAACTGCCGATTGAAATGTGGGAGTGGCCGCAGGACACGTCGCTGGAAGTGAGACGAAGATTCATTCCATTAGTAACGGCCCACTCGCACCGACACCTATTAAAGCGCCCGTGGCTCCATTCACTACGCCCATCCTCATCATCGCGTTTGCTAACCGACGTGGAGTGGTTGAGGTTTTCGGTACGGGTTTGGCGATGGCTCGGTGAGCGACAAAAAAACTTGGTCGGAATTTTTTGACAATATGCCATCGCATCGGTGCAAATGTTACAGAAAGCGTTCACAGCGGAATGCGATGTGAAAATCGGCGGCGTTCGTGTCCCACATTTCTCTGCACAGGCATGAGGACTTCGAATGGGACTTGAGTTCCGGTTGGGCAATGTTTCTCCCAAGGATACCCAAACACGCCAGAAAGTGTAGCTCTCAGTATTTTTTGCGGCAGGTCTGAACAATCAGTAAAGACAGCCCACCAGCGAAGACGGGGCGGCGAGCACATTTGTAATCACAACAGTAGTGGTTAGTAGCAACAGGACAGACACAAAGCAAACTAGCATACCTCATCACGGAGGGTGCTGCGTTTAACCTCATTGTCGTCAGGGACAAGGGGAGGGAGAGGAGTTGACAGTTTAGGGGTCAGAAGCCGGCTGGGAACTCAAACACAGAAACACCGGCTGCAAACCACTCTACCACTCAACCAACAGGCTTTATCACATCGCTCATTCTCACAACTCTCTTTCACAGCAACAGGACCAAGGCACAGAAGAAGGGGGCCGCCTCTGGAAGGGGCGACGCCAAGGGCCTCGCCGCCAGGGGCGTCGACGCCAACGCAAGGGGGATAGGGACGACAGGGGCCACGCCGGGGAGGCTGCCGCCCTGTCGCCGCGGCAATCACACCCCAGGGATCCTGACTCAAACACAGAGCCAGCAGTGGATCATGCCATCACGAGAGGGGCCACCCACATTCCCCACTTGCAGCGCGTTAAGAGCACTAAGGGATGATATACTCACCTTGGTTTGTACCACCTTCCTCTTCCGGCAAGATGGATTTGAAGACTTTCCGAATTGATGTCGCTTGCTCCCTCAGACAAGTCCTCAGTTCAAACCTCAGTTGTATCATTCCTTTCTTCCTACGTTTCAGTGGCTCACTTTACTTCGTGGCCTCAACCCTTCTACCTTCTTGAGACGTCGCCTTCTCACTGGTGTGGTATACAGGACTGAGGATCCAAACTATCTCCAAGCACTCATACAGTGTCAAAGAGCGGGGGAAGTGTAAATAACACTGGGAACAGCCCAAATGCCATCTCAACTCATCTTTACTTTCGAGGACAGGTCAATGGAACGAATAATTAGTCTACATTCAGATAGGTTCCCATGTTATGTAAAAGATATGTGATGTGTTATATGTCCCATAGTAAAGTAAGAGCTCATCGAGAACCTAAACTATGACCAACACCTTGTGTGAGATACTGGAGAATCTCATAACTTCACAAAACTGTTTTCTTCTCCTATGACTTTGTTTTCCTTCCCATGAGGTCAGGCAGTTTGGCCAGCAGGCAGCAGAAGGACAGCAGAAACCTACCTGGAGATAGCAGTCGTGAAACGAAGCTTTGCCAGCTTGAGGCACGAGTTCTGCAAGGCACTTGAGAAAGAGCAGCATCTCAGGCAGCACAGTCAGGCCAAGCCACAAGGATTATTGAGGTTGGTGAGCCGCATATAGCGCCTACAATGACCTGGAACTTCGCAGGCCCGAAGCCAGGACCTACCACTGCAGTTGACTTTGGGTCGAAGACATCTCTGTCAATGCTGTTGAAAAGGTTCTTCAGCCAGAAGAATTTTGCAAACTGGGAGAGGGTCGAATCTCTCTCTCATTAATTTTCTCGTTGTTGTTTATCAATGGTTTTGACAATGCAGGTTTCAAACTTGTTTAGCGCGTTTTTGATCTCCTCCATCATCTGATCCTCTTGAAGCCTCCTCCAATTTCCGTTTGATGCCGTCACCGTTCGCAGAATCAGGAAGACCGCCGCTCTCGGGCTCATCTTGTTTTGCCGAGAGGAAAGTGTCGCCGCGCCGGAAATCCGCGAGGTGCACGATTGTAGAAGAGAAAATTGGTGTGAGGTTGGGATCTTGTTTCAAGCGATCCATATCAAGCTGTTTCAATTGATGTAAGCTACTGGTGATCCAATTAAACGGAAGAATTACTTGAAACCAGGGGTGATTGATAGCTTCCTCCGCGGTTAACCGCGTATCCGGATCGACTGTCATTAGCTTCTTCACAAGATCAATCGCTGTAATGTACATGTTATTGCAGAAAGCGGCGAGAACAATGGTCAAACCTTCGGCGGAAACCTCATCCCAATAAGGCGAAGGAAAATTGTATAATCCTCCCTTGATTTGCTCAGACATGCTCGGCGGAGCAAGTTCCTCTGAAAATGGAGGGAAACCGCAAAGGCTGCACCTCGTCAGAATGAACTTTTGGCGACAAACGACCAAATGTAACGAACCAAATGTAAAGGATAACTCCACAGCTCCAGAGATCAACGGCTTTCCCGTAGGCCCTACCCGCTGCTGGAGAAAGAACCTCCGGTGCGACATAGTTCGGGGTTCCACAGAGAGTTTTCATAAAAGAATCTTCGCCAACTAGCTTCGCCAATCCGAAATCGGAGATTTTTAAACGGAAGTCTCCGGGTTTCTTCGAAACCAGAAGAATATTTTCTAGAGTAGAAAGTTAACTCAGTCCACGCGCAAATGTGCAGCTTCTTCTACCAGGCTTTAGGTCTCGGTGCACAATATCGCGTTCATGAAGGTATTGAAGGACGGAAAAAATTTGAAGCATGATAACTCGAGCTTCGCTTTCCGTAAATTTCTTCTTGTCAATGATCAAATCGAAGAGTTCGCCTCCTCGTGCACTATGTAGCAGTTAGTTGCTCTAAATATTTGAACGCAAACGCACAGTTCCATCACGATGTTAACGCTTTCGTCGGTGTCGAAAACTCCAGCAATATGAATTACACAGGGCTATGGTAAGTCAGCCTATGTTCTGCATTGAAATTCAACCATACGTGATTGATGGCCGTCAGTATCGAAACCTCCTGCTTGATGCTCTCCGCCATTTTTGGTTTTCCTTTGAATCTCTTTTTATCGACGATTTTTACGGCAAAACTTTGGCCAGTATCACGACGTTTGCCCAAGCGAACTGTTGCAAAGTTTCCCCTGGTATTCGTATAAGCCCATTACTTACTAATTCTTCCACTTACGATCCAAGGGCATCCGTAAGAATGTACTGGTCATGAAAAGACTGGAGATCCAACGGTGAGAACACATTGAAGCAGTTAAATAGGACTCACGCTGGGCTTTCCTTTAACTTCTGGCGGAATTTGGAAAATCCAGACTGTTCGCTCTTAGCCCAATTAAGCAAGTAGATGTGGCACGAACACTTATCGTTAAACACATTCGAGCTTTTCTTTGGATCGTATCGGGCAAGTTGTATTTCATCTCCGTCGAAAAGACGATGCCGCTTGTTTTTCTGGATCTTTTCCCCATTTACGTATGTCCCATTTGTGCTTTCGAAAAATCAGTCCCATGCAGCAAAAATATAAGTCTTTGGGCTCACCTCATGTCTTCAATGTAAACATGTCCGCCTTCGCCGTCCGTTCCGCCGAATTCCTGTAAAGGGCATTATTTGGTTCAAGGTTTTCAACGGAGCGTTGGCTTGCCTTGAATATTAGGCAGTGCCGCTTTGAAAGTTGCTGGTTATTAATGACAATGTCGCATTCCCGGTGCCGACCGCACAGATAGCCAGAGCCTGCGGCGCCCTTCCCAAGGTTGGTATTACCAACCTCAGAGGCACCTGCTGCAGCAGTCGCAACTTTCGCAAGTCTGAATGATGGAAGCTCCTCGTTAAGCGATGTCAGAAGGCCCCAAGCTTTCGTGGCACCCGCATCGTTGCTTTTGTTATTGTCCTTTCCCGCAGCACTGGCAACATCCTTGCTTGAATCCACATTTGCATTCGTGCTACCGGCACTGTTTAACTTCACTGAGGTGTTGGACGAAGCAGCGGCGGCAGTTGGAGACGCAGCCGAAGTCGTTGCAGGGATTGCGATCGGCGCAATCGGTTCTGCAGTTGACACGGTTGAAGCCGTCGCGACCGCTGTTTCAGTTAGGCGTTCGTTGGTGGCTGCAGCAGCGATAACAGCACTCGTTGTCGCAGCCGCCGAAGGTTCGGAGAAGGAAGGAGCGGCGACGATTGACGATGAAGAGGATGGAAGGGCCGTGGGTGCGTGGGCTGCGTCAACGTTCATCGTAGCGTCTGGCATCCTGTCTGGAGATTCTTGAAAAGGATTTTGACGTGGATGGGGCGAATGGACTCCGCGAAAAGAGAGCGACAGGCCAAAGTCAATCTTCGGCCGTCGGTCGCTCCAACTCTTGAATATCAGCGTGAGACCTCCATCAATACAAACAGCGGCGAAGACAGCTCGACCACAACTATTCACCCCTCTTTCAAGGATGGAACTCGATCGGGACTCATTGGTGGAACTATCCCAGAGGGTACGACACATCCGCAACTCTCTTTTAATTCACTTTTAAGTCCAGATGTAGCAGTGGAGGATGTAACTGCACTGGCAATATTGGAGGAGAATGCTGAACTCTCTGGTCGTGCTGATATTCTCGAATGGATTCTTAGAATGATGTACCGGCCGTGGTCCGTGACCGATTTCGAGAAAGTAATGAAAATTTCCGCCCTCTTCGTTTGCGAAATGATGACCCTCTTGCCGAACTGCAGGACTCACTCGACTATAAATTGTTGGACTTGAAGACCAGCGGTACGACATTTGAATGGGAGCTTGGCTTCACCCCCGAGCGCAGCCAGACGGATCCTTTCAGTGACAAAAACCGCTATTTCCGCATTATCCCAAGCTCTCGAATCGTATGCATGGCCAGGCGTTACCGTATTTCGATGGTAGTAGATGTTTCTGGGTCAATGCGGGTAGTGGAACAAATTAAGGACAAATGTCGCACGTTGGTTGCTTATGTCTTTGAAACGTAAGAGGAGCCATTTCTTTCCGAACATATGTAGCAACCTTCAATCGCTTAGGATGTGCAAGTGCCTTGACGGGATGAGTCGAACATATTGTATTACTAACTCTGTTACGGGACATATTTCAAAGGTGAAAGTGTCACTGCACGTCCAAATTTCCATCTGATGGTGAAACAGATATCCCCCGAGATCTATTTAACGGCACTCGCAGAGTATGGTAAATCCTATAATGACCCAGGAAGCTCAAACCCCTCACGCCGCCCAATGAAGCATCCCATCCATGTTCTTGTTCAAGATTTTCTCATATCCGGGGCAAATTTGAATGATCTGGTGGAACGACTTTCCGATGCGCTTGACCAGTACGAGAATGCTTTAACAAGTATGATACAGGCGGATGCCTTTCATATTCATCAGGATGATCGCTTCCACCACTATAATGAGTTACTCAATCCCCATCATGATGGTCACAACGAAGAAATTAGCTTTGAGCCGTCTCCTTTGAACAGTTTGGAACACGGGCTTTGGTCACTTCGACTTTTGCAAAGTCGAAGCCGGCCAGCCATTATTTTTCTCACCGATGGTGTGGCGAATCCCATCAAAGGCGGAGAATTCATCTATCGCGATGTTTGCCGTCGACTGACGAAGGAAAATGTCTTCGTTACATTGATCCAGATAGGCTTGGTCGATGGATACACTATTGGTACGAACTTTGGTCACGTTGTTGACAGCGAGGGCATGGAGTTCCTCGCCACAGCTGCAAACGGGAAACTTACCTTTGCGGTGAATTGCGATTATCTCGATCCAGTGTCGTCAGATACGCTGATTCCACCAAACTTCTACCATTTTCATTTTCTAACGCGAGATTGGCACTTTACCGAGGACTTTCGAGACCGAGTTACTTCCAACCAGACAGCATTAAACGCCGAAGATACTGAGCAGAATGAGCGGCGCACTCCCGATTTAAGTCAAGTAGCGCGCAATGTTCTATCTACCATTTTGACCTACCAGGTTCCGACTCTCCAGGCACAGCCATCGCAGTTGATAATTTGCGAATTCAAAAATTATCTGCTTAGAGTAACTGTTGGACAAGCCGTCAATGCAAGACTGCAAGAGGGGTTCTCAGTTTCGTTTTTGAAGTTGAGAGAAGTGAATGCGGCAGTTTACAAGGCCGAGGTACTGCTGGTGAAACCTTGGCTTCCCAAAGTTTGGATCCTTTATGCCGTGAAGTTTAATTGGAATCGATCCGCTGGTGACGTTTTATCAGTCAAGCAGTTTGAAAAGGCCAACTCGTTGGGGCGGCTGAAGTTTCCGAGAGCCGAATTGAAGATCCTTGCAGACCTGGACTTCGTTCTCATGAGTACAAGCTTGGAAAGGGCCGAAGATGGTGGCGAACGGCTTCCTCACCTGCTATCACAAATGGTCGGGATTGCAGAAGTTGATGAGCTCATGAGGGCAGTCGCCTCTTTTGACTCCGATGCTGCCACAGCCAACATTCCCCACGTAGATATAAAGAATCAGCCACTCATTGGGTCGTCTGGAATGTCCAACCTTCTTGCGGATCCTGGAGCACCAGATCTATCGTATGTGTGGCAACTAATAACTCAGATTATGCTTCGGAAACCACTCAGCCTGGAAGATTGGGAAACTGATATCATTCTGAAGCCTAGCTTCGCACACAAGGTTGTGACTGGCCTGAGCCCGTATGGCTCTGCCACAAGAAGGTTGATGCGGAATGATCGTGTCGAGACTGGGGCGGAGGCCGGTAAAAGTCTCGCAGGACCACGACTTCCCTCCGCCATGCTTCACCTTGTCCATTTGCTCATGAACTGGAGCTCGTTTTCTATGCGACGGCTTCTTTTCATCAAAAAGTACCCTCAGGATTATCCCGTTGGTTTTGTAATGCTCCGCCTGGTTCCGGAGACCGAGTTCGTGGTTTCCAGCTTTGTAATATCCTTGAAGATGAGCTTTTTTAATATTCCTCTTCACGGACGCAGAGTTATAGTGGAGGAGCTTTGCCATTATCTGTCCAACTCCAGGTCGATACCGCACAGTGGCCATAAGTCGCGCCAATTAAATCAACACTCGTCGATGTTACTTTGCAAAAAGTCTTTGCGCCGAATCATTATCAAGTATAATTTGAAAAATGAAGACCTCGGCGGATCTGACGAGGATATTATCGCTCAGGAGCTGTCAAAAGAGCCGACGGTAACTTCGCTCGCCGCTATCCTGAAACGTGCAATTACCTCGGCATCTCAAATGCAACTTTATTCCGCAAGTGGACCAAAGTCATACTTGAGGATGCAGCGTTGGGTATGGCTGGCCGACATTAACCCCCACTACCACAATGCCCAAGGCAACGTTCCTTTCTTACCTTTGTCTCAACTGGCGTTCCAGCACCTATACTGCGCACGAGCGAAAAGTGGTTACACACTAGTTTGCCAAGCGAATGACTCCATGACAATGTACCGAGAAGTTACAGTTCCCCGATTGTCCAACCAATGTATTGATCCTCAGGTGGACATGATTTATTGCGGGATTCAGTATGTGATCTTACTGGATCGAATTCGTCAAACAGTTGTGACGGAGCTATGGTCCGAGCCGATCATCTCAAATATGTCAGAGACCTCCGGGCGGTGGCTGGACCTTTTTGATGAAATTGCTACTGATGTACTATCTCAGGATCGGGTTATTTTCGAGGAGATTTTTACTTTCGATAAAATTGCCAATTTCGCCTCGACTATCAATGTCGAAGACACAGAGGATGACCAAGCGGCGATCCAGGCGTTCCACTTCCGAAAAAACCAAACTTATGGAGTGGGAAGAGACTTTTCAATCGTTCCTACAGCATACCACATTTGCTCAATAATGAAGAAACCTCGATTTACCTGCTTAGCATATCCTTACATGAAAGTGGTGCGACAGTTTGGGGAAATCACAGGAGACCAAAAGCCCACAGATGCAGGGGTGCCCTTCGCCAGGCATCAGTCTGTCAATTCCGTCTCCGGGGCACTTGTCGATCCAACCGTACTTGGCGGATCACCGCTAATGCGTCATCCCAGCCAACCCGAGTCGCCCCTATTGGGAGATATCCTTCCTCGGGGTGTTTTCGACCGCCGATCTTCTTTGGCAATGTCTCGAGGCCTGTCGATGATCGATGACTCATTTTCAGAGCGCTTTTCGACTGGATCCTCATCTGTCTCAAGAAAAACTTCGGAAACAGAGCAGTTCTTGCCTTCTTTGTTCGATGAAGAAACCCTTGCGAAGTACTTCCTTCATAGTTTCTTTGAGTCCAATTTAAAAAAAATATCGGATGGCGTTATATCAACGAACGGTGATTTTGGAGACCAAATACTTGAAAAATTAAGTCCAAGCAACTGGCAAAAGCCTGGAACGGAGCATTCGACGCTGTTTTTCTCAGTTGAAAGATATTTTGGGGGGTGCCAAGAACACAATGGATGTTCGAATTCAGGATATAGGTGACTCGTCTTGCTTTGTTAAATCTATCAATTCCCATCAGCTACTGCTTGCGTTCGTCCCGAAATTCACACTGAAGACCCTTTTGGAAGCCGCCCGCGGCGCTGGATCAAAGAAAGTGGAGTCGCGATTCGCTGTTACTGTTGTGCTTTGCTCTAGACTCAGTGAGGTTCAATCGACTGATTTCAACCCAGCAAGCCATAAAGAATCCGGTTCCATTGTTTTCTCTTTCAGTCAAGACCGCAGAGAGTTAGATAACTGGGAAATCGGCACCCCGGTTCTTCATGGGAAAGTTGGGTGCGAGCAGCCGGGTCAAAACACAGACTTCACCGCACTCTCGACTGACATGAAAGACTTTCCCTCCAGCATAGATCTCGCTTTCAACGTAGCATTAGGTCAAACGTTGTACTTGACTTTGCTGCGGTCTTTAGAGGTTGATTCGGCTGACTTGAGCCGCTCACTCAATGGCTTCGTTGAAGTTTCTATCGACGTGGAGATTACAAGCTATCTAAACATGATCGCACTGTTTGAGAAATCTGGCGTTTCCACTTCTCGGTAGGAGCCTGACTTCGCATGGTGCGCAGCTTAAGTGTGCTTACAGAATCGCAGAACAAGTCCAAGACAAGTTCGCATCAATGCTGAATCGACAGTTTAGAAGCGCTAGCAAAGATATCGGCAGAAATGCAAATGTGTACTACTTCAATCCAAGCGCTGCGAAAAAACGGCTTTGCGTTCACCGGAGTGGAACTCTTAAAAACGCTTATTGAAACAACCTACACGCCTGTCCTTCTCAGGACCGACTGCTCTTTCCAAAAGTCCAAGTTGAGCCAAGTCGAGCATACGCACCTGCCTATTGTCGGCTTCCCGTCGACTTATCGGTTCTCTAGTTATCCCAACCGCTTTTCACAAGAAAGCGACCCAAATGAGCCTGTATTGGATTTTACTCCGCATCTGATAGGCTCAGATGAGGACCCCCTAGAGAGTGGAGATGGAACAATGGCGCTTGTCCATATTGTTTGCCTTGTTCCTCCTAATGTAAAGTTAAACGGTCGTGATCGCCAAATGGACAGGTAAAGCTCTTTGGCACTTTGTTGCAGCTGACAGTTTTTAGGACGGTTGACTCTCTAACATTTCTTCGATCAACGCTTCACCGTGATGCATACGATGCTGTCAGCAAGATTCAATCAGACTTAGAGCATTTGATGTATGAGGAAGTGCTAGACGGCCTTCTTCAGCTTCCACACGTAGAAGAATCCAAGTTGGTCCACAAAGCAATCATGATCTTGCAAAACAAGTACCGGGGGAGAGCCAAATTGATTTCCTCTGCTGACCAACTAGCGGACGAAACAAGGCAGTTGGATTCGAAGTCCAGCATTTTGATCAGCATACCGATGGCGTTCGTTCGGACCCAAAGTCGTGCTATTACACTCATGAGGCGAGAACTCGAAGCAAGCGGTTCCAGAAGCAAAGGTTATCAAGTAAGGGGTTTCGGCTCGTATTTCAGACTATGCGCTGTCAGAGAGAACGACTTATCTTCTACAGTCAAACCGCATTGGATACTGCTAGCGATAAAAGCAAATTCAGTCGTTGATCTTTTCTATTTCTCAAAGCAGTCAGGAGGAGACGAAAGAAAAGAGGCAGTTCGAATTGCGTACCAAATGATTGTGGACTGCATTGAGCGAGTGAATAGATCCATTTTATTGACGAACCTTAATTCAACGCATCGGTCAAGGTACTTCCGTCCTCAGCCGATAGGCAGCTAATCCTATTCATAGCCCTTACCTGATTCCATCCGCCGTGGACGACGATGCCGGAGACAAAAATGAAAGTACCAGTTCTGACGATGACGAGACCTCTGGAACGTCGTCTTACGAGACACCAACACGAGTTATCCGGCAATTCAAGCCAGGGCAGTTCGCCTGCCCGGTTGTGTTTGAGCGTACATTTCCAATCCACTGGAGACTGAAGCCGCAGCAGGCTTTAAATACCGTTTTATCTTCATTTGGGCCCCTCATGATTTCAAATCGACACAATATGTTTGTTTTCGCTGTGAGAGATAGTATTTTTTACATAAGGCTTGGTTATGTTTCGAGCGAGATCCTTCACCAGCCTTTTAGTCCGGACGCAGGATCTGACGACTTGGTGGCTGACTCGGCAAAGATTAACTCACCATCCGCTCAACGGCCGCCGATATCAGAGAAGGTCACCGCAGGGAGTGCAAAATTAACAGAGCAAGCACTTGTACTCCAGTTTCATGGGATCGACTTGCCGCCAGCTGAAGTAACTATGGAGTTGGTGTCATTGGTGGACTCGAAGTTGTCATCTCTTACCCACTCTGTTCTAAATGCCCTCCTTGCTCGAACAAACACGGTTCGATTGACAAAGGCCGATGTTGATTTCATTATACCAGTCCGGAAGACACCTTCTCGGAGAGTTTTCTTTCTACTTCCAGATACTGTGGAGGCACCAGGTCTCTATCTTGGACTACTTCGTCATATTCTCGTGGGAAAGGGCCTGAGCGTGCTTTCCGGAACCGACGTGGTTAATGTGCTTCGCCAGCATTATGGCACTACAATGGGACTCTCGGAAGGAGACAGTGACTCAGGAAAGGGGTGAGTGACACTTTGAAACTGAAGAAGGCTAAAATGTGCAAAGATCTGTCCGAATCGGTGATTTATCCTTCCTTTACAATTGCATTAAGAGTCGAAATGCAAGTCAACTGGAAATGTCAGTCGGTTCAGGAACCATATCCTTGTCCTTTGCGTTAATCCTACCGGATGGAAAGGTTGCGCCAGTTGTGCGACGAGTTGATGTCGGGGAGAATGCAAGTCGATTTTTTGAATCAATCACACCACTGGAAGTGCTTTCAGAGCCACCCTTACCCATATCACAAGATCAAGGCAGTTTGTCCCTTCTAGCCGAGGTCTGGAGCCATGGCGGGGTGGACCTTGACGCTTTCATTGCATTCTTGAAAGAAGTTACTTGGACTTGTTTGATGGACTACGTTATTGAATGCAACGTCCAACGCATAGGCTCAATAGTGGATCCAGGTTTATCCCGATCCTTGCTGTCGATTGAGGAGTCATTGAACAGACCGAACGAAGCACCAGGCGAAAGCACTGAAGAAATGGTCACCGGTATTGTCGGAAGGACTTTCGAGTTTCTGATGAACTCGTCAACCAGTGCGAACTTATGTGTCCAAAAGCTCACATCTTTGGTCAACTTACCAAGCTGGATTATTTCGGACTTCGGAAGCATGATTAGTGACATGCTACTGGATATTACAGGGTCACCTCCCGTCACCCTCAAAGTGTTCCAAAATTCGTCTCCAAGCTTTGTTGATGGTGGATCGTACATTGTTGTCGGAATACCGTCGTTAGTGGATATGCTTGAGGGAGATACTGAATATGGTGGCCAGTACGAGTCTATGGTCTTATCACTGGTTGAAGGATCAATGGAACTGGGTCAATCAGAATCAGGTGTACTTTTGCATGGAGAGGACGATTATCCGGAAAAAGCGAGTAGAGTCACAGGAAAAAGGCGATCTTACTTGTCTGGAAATGGGAAAAATCAAGGGTCCATCACCCTACTGAGCGATCCGATATACTTGCACACGCAAGAGCAAATGACGCGTAGTCAATTTCTGATAATGAGAATTAAGCACAACGAAGTGTTCGTCGTCACGTACAATTGGTCCTCCCGCTACATACACAGCGCCTTTCGGTCGATTTTACACTGTCTATCTTTTCACAACATCAAAATGCAGCATATGGACCGACTGGTTCCAAGGCGTGGCGCAAGCCCAGAAAGCAGAGGCTTTGGAGAGGCACTGACGGGTATATCTTACTCGAGCTCATACAGCGGTGTTAGTTCAATGGCCACTGCGATGGCCAGACGGAACTTGGGGGACCAGACTCCAAGCGCCGATGAATTTCGACGGCTTTACTTTGCGGAAACAGAAATTCTTCAAAATGAGGCAGTGGAATTTCTTGACTGGTTTGTAATCTTTCGAAAAGAGCTGTTAAGCTCAGCAGACAGCGAAGTCAGTCGTACTGGGAGGGTAAACGCCAGTTCGGTGCGAGCAAAGTCTGCGGATCACTTCACTATAGGCCATACTCGAGATACCCTACAAGACGAACTGGACATCGGAGCATCGCCGTCTCAGCTTGCTGCTATTTTTCGATCAGTTGGATTGCACTACTTAAAGTATCCCAACTTTTTGGTTCGTGATCGAAGTCACTTTCTAGAATCTGGATCTCACCATTCGGCGCTGGATCGTGCGTTGATGGTCACTGCGATGCTCCAGGGGCCTCATCCGCACAAGATGCTCGCGGCATCATGGGAAACGGATCTGGAGAAAGCTTACTTTGATGAATACATAGCCTATATGCAGACCCTTGGTTTGGAGGTAATAAGCAGGTCAATATTCGAAAAAGCAAAAGAGCATCGCGCCCAAAACCATGGACTAGGCATTATGTCCGCAAGTGACACCCCCGGCGTCGCCCGCGGAGCTGACGCTCAACGTCAGAAACCACTCCCCATTTATTTGAAACGGGACATTGGGAGCGGCGTTCTTCTTCTACAACTAGGAGTTGAAAACGAATGCTTCTGCGTCAACCTATACTCCGTCCGCTTGGACGCGAAGGAGCCTCACCTTGAATCAGGGCATCGATTTGGCACGGAGAATGAAGCGGACTCTGAGTTCAAGAGGGAAAGCAATGCGTTGAAAACAAGTCTACACCTCAACTCCTGTAAGTAGTGAGACCAGATTTCTGCCCATCATGTTTTCATTTAACATTGCCTTAGTTTCACACGACTTTTACGCACGTTATTTCTACTCCATACTGAATGCTTCGAATGGTCAACCCCTTCCATTCCATTTGATTGAGGCACTAGAGGCATTTACCAAGTATAACAACCGCAGATCCATCTATGCGCGTTCACGGCTTCTGGGGCTGTCCTGCAAAGCAGACCATTCCCAACAATCCAGCTCTTTGTTCCAGTATATTTTGAAGACCCCTGGTCGGTACGGCTTCCAGCCCGTCATCTTCAATGGCGAAGCTGTCGCCTGTTTTCTTTCTTCCACATCACCCGACTTTCTCGAACACAGCAAGTTTCCTGAAGGAGCCCTGCGGTTCACAATCGTCCTGTACTTCTACCGACCTGAAGAACCACAGGAATTCTCAGCCAATACCGTCCGAGGTACTCCTATTTCCCCGTCTTTTGGTATGTTGGACGCGTCCGGCAAGTCGAGTGGTGCATTTCCGGTTTCGGGCGGAAGGTCTTCAGCGGCAGCGCGCTTGTCCGAACACGATGCACGGCCGAAGTACTACCTTCTCATCGTGGACGAAGAACAGAAATTTCCGCTTGACAAGCTCGATGCAAAAGCTGTTTCCTTTGGAGAGAAATCCCCGCAGGAGATTTTATCGGAGTACCTCGCCAATGGCTGCTATTTGGCAGATATCGTTAACTTTGCGGAAAAAAGAATTGAAACCTTACTTGAGCAGGTCTCTTTCGCTTCCCTCGCTGTTCTTTGTGCTTACCTACTGCTCTTCTCCTGTTTTAAGGCGGTCATGTTTTACGGGCGAGATAATCTATGGCGACAAGCTCTTTTCCTGGAAGAACCTGCGCTTTTGGAGAAGCCATCCGTTTACCATTCAACCGTTGAAACGGTTCGCAGGGAATCGCTATCTGTGGAACTATCATCCGACTGGGCACGTATTTTTCTCGATAGGGTCTTGCCAAACTCGCGTTCTGTGCTGAGCATGGACGAATTTGGTCTTTCTGTTCTCTTTGAAAATGGACGACTTCCTTGGCGCTCGATTCTTGCCTTTCTCATGGACCGATACCCTAAATCTGCTAGAGTCGTAACAGACCCAACCAATGGCGGATACAGCTTGATCCTCTTCAACCCTCGCAATCCCGACTACCTCCTTTATTTTCGGCTTGCTGCGGCAAGTGAGGGAGATCCTGTCGCGGAGGAAGGACTTGGCGAAACTGTTGATGTGCGTGCAGTGAGTCGAGAAGGCGTGGCAGACGAAGTTGAGTACCTTCATGTGGGGGATGTTGTAAACGATATATCCATTTATCTGTGGGCGGCGTTGGTGGGCTAGTAGGAGCTGGGTGGTGGTAAGTCTTTGTCTTAACGCTGTTAATGAATTTGGGGCTCTGAGAGCCCCTCCACCACTGTTTTTTTCACGGAGCTGACGTCATCCCAGCAATTTTGTTTGGTCCCTGTCGCCGCCGGGAGCCGCTGTTGTTGTTATTGTGTCGTTGTTGTTTGTTGTTGCCCTCCTTCTCCATCTCCAGTCACTGCTTCCCAACCAGAGTAACGACATCAACGCAAGGGAGCGCCGCAGCCGCTGCTCCGGTGCCGTCCGTCCCAGTGGTCTGTGGGGCCAATAATGAAAAGCATTTCTCCTGGTGCACTTGCGCCAGGACTGCTGTTCGTCGGGTCCGGCAAGTAAAATAAATATGAACATTACTGCAGGTTCAGTGGGGTGACAAGAGTTTGGAAATGGCAAAAATTATAGTGCAGTACATTCACTTTGCCAAACTTGCGAATTTTTGACAGATCGAAATGAAATTTCGCACATGCGTGGTGGATTGTTAGCACAACATGGTGCATGAAGTTGGTACACATGGTTCAGCAGGGTCATATTGAAATTATATTTTTGGTTCAGAAACCAGAAATTTCCAAGAAAAACTTAGGGGGGGGTTATAGGACCAGATCGAAACAGGAACTGAAAAAAATTGAAAGAGGAAACCGCACGACTTTTCGTTCCGACCAAGGACTTTTTTGTTTCAATTCTCGTTCGATCCACGCCCTATCCAGCAAACTTGGTTATGAGTCGCTTGTCGGCGAGGCTGGTCGCTCTCGCCATTTTGCTCCTCCGACGCCGCAGACGCCGCTTAAACGTTCGAAAGAAGCGGGTTGCCGTTCCCCGTGGGGATATCAGAAGGCTTTGGCTTCAGCCCCAAGATTTCACCACGCGGTTTCGAGTCACTCAGGATGACTTCAAGTGGATAACAGACGAGTTGCACCCTTTCATTCGAGCAGCACCAACAGGGGTCGGCCCTTTGAGATTGAGGCTGTTGTTGCAATGGGGCTGTACCGCCTCAGCACAGGCTGCTCGTACTCAACAGTATCGGATGTGTTCAACGTTGGAAAAGAGACTGCCCGTGCCGCTGCAATCCAGTTCGTTCAATTGGTTCGAAAGGTCTTCTACTGCCGAGTGGTCCAGTATGTGTGGCCATCCCCCAACCCTACTTAAAAAATCTCATTGCCTCACGTTAATATTCTTAACTGAAGGTATCCCACGAAAGATGACGTCGAAGGATGGGCCTTCATTGAGCACTCATTCTCATCGAAACATGGTTTGACAGGTGCAGTTGGCGCAATTGACGGCACGCACATCCCGATCAAAAAGCCCATCAACGACAAGTGGAATGCGTACATCAACCAGAAAGGATACTCGTCTATTGCTTTTCAGGCTATTGTCGATGGGGCTGGAAACTTCCGCGATGTAGGTATTGCAGCGACTGATTGGATCTGACGAAGGTACAGGTTTGTGGCAGCGCTCCAGGATCACTCCATGACAGTCGCCTGTTCAGCCTCTCAGATATACGTTCTCGCCTTGAGGTGAGATGGCATTTGTGGAAAACCCCCTGCCCCTCTGCCTGCCCACGCCCTTGACAGCAAGCTCCATGATCATTTGTTGTTGTTCTCTTGGTGGCAGTGCTCCTTCCATCTTCGACATTGTTGGTGGTCGCTTGAAGCTCTCCTTCCCTTCTTCAGGCTTCGGCCGTCTTTCCAGACAGATCCTATTTGATCGGAGACTCAGGATATGCAGTAAGCAGATACATAATGCCTCCGTTTTCCAGCACGTCTGAAGACGAAGTAAACTTCAACTTTCTACACTCATCCACGCGGTGCGCACGTTGATTTGATTCTCACATGCTAACTCGCTTCTATCATGAGGATTGTTGTCGAACGTGCATTTGGCATGCTGAAAGGACGCTTCCGTATTCTCCTCACACCACAGGAGGCGACACCAGAGTTTGCCCGTGATGTGACGTTCTGCTGTATGGCGTTGCACAACCTTCTGAACAATCGCTCATCCAGCCTGTACATGCAAGAGTGGGACAAGCGCACAGCAGCTGAGGCTGTGTTTTCGGAGCTGGTGCCTCTCTCACCAGATGACCAGCCCTCTGATGATTCCTGCCCTTCCATTGATCGAATACGCGAAGGCGCACAGTGGATGATCGACACGCGTTTGGAGCTGGCTCGCCGGTTGAGGCGCCAACCTCTCAATCAATATAAGTTTCAGTGCACAATGTTGTATCTACTATTTACATATATTACACGAACTAATGAGGGCTCTACACGTAAAATGGGAATCACTGCCAACAGAATGCCTTCAGTACGACTGTTTTGCGCAAATGCAACCGTAAGAAGAATACCTTCAACATCAAATGTAAGAGAGGGCACTGCTAATCGTTGTAGAATGGGAAATCACTGCATAAAGGATGCCTAAATGCCACAACAAAAAACGGACTTATCCATCGAATGCCGGATTTCTCAAGCTGTTTTCTGCAACCTCTCCAGCATAGCAAACAAAATCTGGTCTGTAAGAGCGTTCCGACGATCCACCTCAATCTGGTGCTGCTCATACTCTGCGTCTCGCTTTGCCTGGTCGGCTATATACTGCAGCAGAAATGCGTCTGCTGCTGAATCAGTGCTTTGAGCTCGGCTTGGACAGGAAGGGGTGGTACGACGGGGTCGACCACGCTGTGCAGGGCTACGCGGCGGCCGATTTGATGATGAAGCTTGAAGTGGTCCCACGTGCCGGACATTTTGAACCGTCTCAACTTTCACCAGGCTTGTGTCCGATACCTGTGGGGCAGGCTTGTCTTTGGCTTCGAAGGAGCAGTTAATGGAGTGGCTAAAGCTGGGACATTCGAAGATCTCACCAGGAGTGATGGAAGCAACATCAAGTTGAGGAATGCCGGAGGAGCATTTTCCTTGTTTTCGACTTCGAGAAGCGCCTCTGTGGGCTCTGAAGCGGAAGTAAGTTGGGGCAACAGAGGAGAACACTAACCTTCGATTTCCTGATCGAGTTCACATGGAACAGTACTGTCAATTTCCATGTCGTATGTAGGAAGAGGTAGAAGGTTGGTGACTGGTGAAGGAGGATGAGGGGTGGGTGGCAGTGGCATATCCACAGTTTGCGCCGTTCTGCAGCCCCTCTGCTCCGAAAGCAGGGTTGTCTGCCATGAAGGCAACCACAGAATCGTATACCTTCTGAGACATATCATTCTTGGCCAACTGCTCCGGAAGCCCACCGCCTCCTGTTTGCTTGCAGCGATCATGGATCTGCTTACACACAGTGTGAACCTTCTTCCAGCGGTTCAACACTGTATTGGACGAAAGCAAAGACAGATGGTTGTACCGCGCCTGTTTTTTCAATTGCAAAGGCGCAGAACTGATCATTATCTGCCTTCAACTACATGAATCAAATGCGTACCTTGTGAACATCTACGTTTGCAGGTAGATACGCTGAAAATGGAAGAAGCCAGGGACATTCTTTGACGCCTCCCAGTGCTCGCTTTTAATTGATTTGTACATCTCCACGGCTTGGAGAGTTAGCTCATCGTTCCAAAGAAAAAGAGGGACAGAAGGAGCTTTGCGCTGCTGCAGTTGCACCTTCTGATTGGCTTTGTGTACAGTCTTCAGTCGCTTTTCGTCTTCGATTCTTGCCCTTTTTGCCAGTTTCAAGAACTTCGCCTTCTGCTTCGCCTCATTCGCCAAAAGGATCTGTTCCGCTGATCTTCTCTTTCTTTTCACAGCTGCTTTTGCCGATGGAATCTCTGAATTTCCTGAGGTAACACTTGCGGCGGGCGGTGCAGCCATGCGTTCGTTGACTGCTGTGGCAAGTGCGTCAGGTATTCTGTGGACGACATCGGCGGCTGTTGCTGCAGTGTCAGGTGGACGGGTCTCTGGGGGGTTGTGTGATTCATCCATTTTCGATAAATTTGTTTTGATTTTTCGCAACCGCTTGATTCCAGCAAGGATTGGACTCAGACCAACCCCCCGAGGTGGGTTTGAGTTCCTGCTGTCGCGGATCGAGGTTTGATTTCTTTCATTCCTCGTTTATTTTTTGTCTCGGTTTTTTTCGGTCCATCATCCAATCCCGTCCTATAATCTCCCCCTTATGTCTCTCATAAACAATGAACAAAAAACATTGAATAGAGCTAGCCTGAAACTGCTGCCATTTTTGCCCTTATTGAATGCTTTATACATCCAATAAGTTGTTTGTGAAGGTTTGAAGATGCTTTGACTATATCAATGTCACACAAATATTCCACCATAAAAAATCAGTACGTTGGATCAAATTGAGCCACTGCCTTATGCCCCCATCTGCAATAGCAGCAGTGTATTGGCCTGTAGCGTTGAATACGTGAAAATAATCTCCCCTCAATTCTCTACAGATTTCACCCCCTGTAGTCATCTTTAGGATTTGGGCTTCAATTTTAAAGACCGTTGAAAGATTTTCCTCCAATTCCTGGATTTGAAAGATAGTATTAGCTGGACTTATTGACACGACCACCACACAACTAACAGTTTCACGCAGCATCTTACGTCACAACCTGACACTGTATTTACAACTTTCACAACGTTTATTGAGTATTGACGAAGTTTGTCTAACTGAATATGTGGCCCGTTCCCTTCACTTCAAGATAGAGCGGGGTGACAAATGTTTTCGCGGAAATGACAAAATTGATGGTACAGTTCATTATATCCACTTTGCGTTTTTTGACAGATCAGCATGAAATTTCGCGCACGTGTGGTGGATATGTTGCACATGAAGCTGGTATTCATAGGACAGCTGGGTGTTTTTGTCATTCGGATTTCAGTGCAGAACTCTTGAATTTCCGAAGAAAACTTACATCGCTTGTAAAACATTAACAAAGCCGTTTTAATACAGCTGTGATGGGTTGAAATTGCAGGAAATTGATAAGAGATTGTAAGAAGCTTGAAAAATTTTGTGGAGCTACTTACCATGTTATGAACTGTTGCCCATCATGGCTTGAAACCTGCAGAGAACTTAGCTCCCCCCAAATAACTAAACTGCAAATAGTTGATACCCTCTTTTTGCTCTTATTACAAGCTTTATAAAACCAGTAAGTTGTTTGTGAATTTTTTTGTTAGGCAGAACTGACTGGTTAGCAGCAAGAGGCACAAGACAGACCCAAATCTATTGTGACTGTCATTTATCGTTCTCACAATGCCCATGGGAGAGCGAGCCACTGCCAATGCAGACCTGGGCGCTGGCTTGCGCTGATGACAAATACTCCAAGTATTAAGTGGAACAGAAACCTGGTGTTCACAGTTTTCCTCCTCCTCTGCTCAAGCAGATAATATAGGAGTGTGAGACTATACTCACTCCTTTGACCCTGGGATCTGGGCCCTAGAGTGAGGGAAAGCAAATAATAGGCTAAAACTAACTTTATTGGGCTGTTGTCTAGGGGGTGTTTCAACCCTACTACTTGCCTAGTCCACGAAGTATCCCTACTGATCTGTCTAACAGGGGTCTCAAACACAAAGAATGAACATTCAGAGGGACAATCCT